>APFE031440934.1:0-41908 GCA_000404065.3 Pinus taeda
CAATCCGTTGATTTTCAGGGGTCACCAGAAATTTTAAAGAGGCAACCATTTCACCCTTTGAAATGACCAAAAACTGTCACCGTCAAGTGCTAAATTGTTGCCTAGTTACAGGCCACCAAATTTAGCGAACCTCTAGATTTGGCGAGCTTCCAAATTTAGTTGACACTCTGTTAAATTTAGCTAGTCAAACTAGTTGACCAAAACTTTGACTGGACATAAATTTCACATACTATATCAGATTGAGATGTTGTTTATGTCATTGGAAAGCTTGCAACTAGTTACTTAATTTGACTCTATTTTCATGGTAATAAAAGGAAATTTTCTTTTAGCCTTTCCTTAACGCTCTTTGATCACTAAGTGTTTCTGGAGCCACCTGGATCATTCCTCCCCACTGAGGATAATTTTCTCCTCCAAAATCATGAACACAATCTGCAATCTATTGTACTCCCTTGTCTACACAACAAGTGCCCTAACAGGACACACTTCATTTTCCTTCATATTTGTTCTTCGAAACCATAATTGATGAACCGACACATGCATCCTTGCAATCTTGTAGTACATATTTGAAAAATACATGTTCTCTTACAAGACATATCATTACCTAAGAAATCCCCATACTTTCCAAGAGTTTATAACACACTCTTTGGTCAAGTTTACATTAGAATCATAATAGAAACCAATGCCCTTGCTATCAATAAAAAGGTTAAAAACATCATCATGCTACTTTAATTACGTTATGGAAAGCACTTCATAACTTTTACAAACATCTTGCAACACATGATTTACAAAAATATGGCCATGAGAAGGTATTATCTCTAAAAAAACTTCTTCACTCAACAAAGTGAATGGTTCATCTCCCTGTGGTAGATTCGCTTGTTGAACATATTTTTCAATTGGTTCCTTCATATGTTTTTTCTGGTTATGGAGTATCTGACATGTGGCTCTCTGATGTCCATCCTTGTTGCAGTAACTGTAACGATTCTTTCTCCTCCAACCATTTTGGATCGTCTTGTAATGCTTATTCCTGGCGCACCCCCGATAATTTCTCGTGGAATCCTCACTATCACTGGAATGTGATGAGGAGCTCCCATCATCCCTCATTGGTTGGTCATTGGTTGTCTTGGAGCATTCTCCAACCTATTCTCTAACATACCTAATCCCTACATAATGAGGAAATTCCTTGATTGTGATGGGATTCACAATGCCCTGGCCATTTATGTCGAGGACCTTTCCTTGATATCTAATCTTCTTCAACAATCTTGATCCAATTATTGTAGTATTTTTCTCAAAAGTAGTGAAATCATCATGATAAAAATAACATGAAATTGAAGAATCAATTTTTACCTCGGGCTTGTTGTGTTGTAAGTTTTCCAAGACCTCCTCCTTGGCTTGTAATTGATGCTACAACCTTTGTTTCTCCTCCTATGCTTCTTGTAGGAGTCCCCTTAGTTCATCATTCTCTGTTTGAATGCTTTGGTTGATATCTTCGAGTTCTTGAAGCCATGTAGTATTTGGTGCCCTCCTCATTTTTGGCACAACATATGATGAAGTATTTACCTTGTCACTTGAATTGTAACCCAAGTTGATTGGTCCATCTTGTGCAATCCCAAGAGCTGTAATATTCATTTCATCACGCGAGTCTGATCCTAGGTCAATTGTTCCAACACTTGCAGATCCTACAACTTTGATCTTTTCATCATCCTCTGATTCATATTCTTGTTCCCATTTCACAGTTGCAAATGTCTGTTGGTTCTCCTTTCTGTCATTCCTCTTTGCGCTCAATTCTGGATGCAGTTTCCAACAATGTTCCTCATCATGCCCTTATTTCTCACAATGAGTACAAGATGGCTTTTCTTCTTTCCTCTTAGCTATTATTTCCCTCTTTGGATGATCATCATGCTCATGCTTCCCCATACTTTCAGGATGTACAACCTTCACAGTAGCTTCATCAAGAGTTTAGGTTCCAATAATAACAATGAATGTTGCAAATAACCATGCAATGAGCCAATGTATTTCCTTAATGTTTCAGGAGAGTCTAATGGAACAATCAATGCTAATGCATGTTTCTTAAAATCCTTTATAAAATTTTGAACATTTTGACCCATTAGGGGAATTTTGAGGTCTAAAATGGGCCTCCTATGGAAATTATAAAATAATAGTGGAAATAATAAAATAATATTGACTGCATACTTTCCTATTACCCAACATTGCATTGCAACGACGGTTACGATAGTCCTCGAGGTAGCTGGCGGTGAACTCCTTGAAATAGTCATGGAGTTGGACATAGTGGTTTGCTCAGAGGACCCATTGGAGGATGTTAACCTCTGGACAACTCCCGCTCCATCACGAAATATCGTCTCCCCTTCTGTTGTGATCTAATGGCCACCATCCCTGGGCTGCCCTTGATCTCGGGACCCTCCTACTCCACCGTGACCATCTCTGAGCCTCCTCCAGTATGGTCGGTACCATCCTCCCCACCACAGTCTCCCTTCACATTTAACTTTGTGTCTGACTACCTTCACCCTAATCCTGCGGCTGAATCTTCGCATTACCCTCCCCCCCTCTGTCTTTCATCTCTCTTAACAACCGCCCTGGTAACTTGACCCTGGTACAAGGGACCCCTCAAGCTACATCATCAGTGGTACCTCCATCAGGTAGCTACTCGGCAATCCCCCCACTCTCGGAACCTATCCCTACGGATGAACATCTCAGCATTGAAAACCCTCCCTCAAACCCTTCTCCACATGAGGAATGACTAGACTCCACTAAAGTCGTTGCTAGGCCAAGTAAGGTACACAAGTGCTTCAAGCCCAAATGTGAAGATGTCATCATCAGGCTTGGGGAAGATATCCAATGGGCAGACACCATGGATATGGCAAATCACGTTCTGGTTGGAAGGATTCAAGGTAGGAGCTATATAGTAGCTCGATTGAAGCTTTGGATGTCAGAGGTATGGGGGCAACACTTGGTCGACCTTCCCTTTGTACAAACTTTTGTTAGGGGTTGGTTCGCTTTGCACTTCGCCAGAGTGGAGCATGCGAATTAGGTCCTGTCCTCCTTCTGGCGCTTTGAACACGCCCCAGTACTCCTATGTCGCTAGAACCCTCTATTCGATATAGAAAAAGAACAAATAGGAGTCGGGCCTACTTGGGTTTGGCTTTCGGGAGTTCCCCTCCAATTCTGGTCGGAGAACATATTTCAACACATCAGCGACACCCTTGGCCCATACCTTGAGAACAATAGGTAATATTTATCCACTGGAATGATGGCTTATGCCAGGGTTTTGGTTCATCTAGACACGAGGGGTAGTCTCCAGGAGCATATCACATTACAATGGAGACCATTTTCCTGACAACAAACACTGGATTACAAAGGAGTCCCATTCCATTGCAGGCGATGCCACAAGGAGGGACATCTTTTCAAGGACTGCCCCTTGAATAGGAAGGTGAGAGATGGAGAAAAGGAGAAGGTAAATATGCAGAAAATCTCTCAATCTCACAGAAGCCCCCCCTCATCTGAAGAAGTAGTAAACTTGGCATAGGCGGATGCAGAAAAGGAACCCTCAAAGGAGCCCAAGAAGAAGCATTGGAAAGCACCATTCGGGCTGCCCTCTCCTCCTCTGACCAAAGAAAGGGTGGCTTTTGAGGCTGCACTCTCCACAGTATCTTGGATTCATCCTCCTCCTCTTCTTATTCTACTGCTTCATCATTTTGCATTGCATCAAATAATGTTCAGCTCTCTGATCACTGCAATATCCCTCCCATTACTCTGGCATGTCCCCTAAAACCCTCTTCTCCCAACATATCCTGCACCCTGCCATATTTTCCAAAGGACCCCCTGCCATCGCTTCCATTCCTGCACCTATCCCTCCATCCACAAGATACCCTCTTCGTTCTAAGATCCGATCATAGGCTCCTGATACCCTAGGTATAGGCCTAATTTCCTCCCCCCCACCTCTAAAACAACCTCGAGGCAGACCCTCCTCCTTATCCAAATCCATTCTGCGAGATGGGGAAGAGATTGCTACTGGCAGACAAAATTCCATCGACTAGGTACTTAGAGCAGTGAAAACCCTTGTGCACCCCCTTGCATGAAGATTCTATCCTTCAACTATCGAGTGCTGGCTAGCCCTAACAAAAAACTAGCCATGCAAAGATTGCTAAAATATGAGCTAATCGATGTCCTATTTCTACAAGAAACCCTAGGTCAGGCTAGTGTTATCACTCACCTTCTCGAATCATGGCTACCAGGGTGGAATTTTCACTCTCTTAATGCAATTTTGCAATCAAGGGGTTTGGCTCTGGGAGTTAACACCCATACCATCAGAATTTGTAACCTATTGGGAAGCTCTAGGCACATTGGAGCAGACATATACTCATCTGAACTCGATACAGAGCTCAGGATTATTAATATCTATGGTCCCTATCACAATAGGGAAGAATACTGGAACAGGCAACTAAAATCTCATATCTTGCAACAGGATAAGCTCATTTTGTGGGGGGGGCTAAAATTTTCCGTTGGATTCACGGAATTATGGGGGCATAATGCATAAAGAGACATCCTCTCAGAATTTTTTGAGACCATTCCGGAGGAACATAATCTTATTGATATCACCTCCTCCAAAATCTAACCTACATGGAGAAACAATAGATCAGGTGAGGATAGCCTATCCAGGAGACTAGATTGATTCTTCATTAAGGAGCACCTGCTAAACTTGGGACATGGATTTAGACAGTGGGTTGGTTTAGGGGGCATATCGGATCATAGGCCGATTTACCTAGAAATAAGGGGAGGTATGTACAAACCTAGGGCCCCTTTCAAATTCAACTCTGCATGGTTAAGAGACACAGAATACATTAGGATAGTCACCGATTTCTGGAAGACTCACCCCCCAGTAGCAGGAAGGAACATCTCATAAGGGTTTGCTCAAAGCCTAAGAGAACTGAAGAATCTCTCCAAAATATGGGCACATAAAAAGCGAACCCTGGAGGACCTTATCCTTAAGACTGCTAAAGAAGAAATAGAGGCTTTTGAGAATGATCATGGAGGGATTTACTCCTCCCCAGAACACAAAGACAAAATTACATCCCTTCTGGCTAAGAGGAGTCAGATACTTAAGGATCCGAAGGAAAGTTGGCTACTGAGAAGTAGAGCCATTTGGCTTATGGAAGCAGATGATAATACCAAGTTCTACCACAAATTTGCGAATGAGTGAAAAGCTATAAATACAATTTGGCAGCTAACAGATGAGCAGGGTGAAACAATGAATACCTTCCCCAGATTAGTTGCCCTGGCTACATCTCATTTCAGGAACATTTACAAGGCCCCTCAAAATGCTACTCTAGCTAAAATCATGAGAACAACTTAGTTGTTTCCCAGGTTCGTCAACTAGCAGGATGCTTTGGAATTGACAAAGGAAGTCACTTTGGGAGAGCTAGAATCCATCCTAAAATGGTTCAAATGAGACAAAAGACCAGGACCGGATGGATGGAATGTGGAATTCTACCTGGATTTTTTTGAAATTCTTGGAGTGGACCTCCTAAAAGTCATAGAGGAGTGTAGATCCAACGGAAGAATGTATGAGGCCTACAACTCAACCTTCATCGCTGTCATCCCCAAATCTGACAATCCCACCTCCTTAAATGACTTTCATCTCATTTCCTTGTGCAAATGTATTTACAAAATCATATACAAGATCATAGCCAACCGCCTCCGATCGATCCTGTCCAACGACATCTTAGCTAAACAATTCACTTTCTTACAAAACAGACAAATCCATGAGGCTCTAAGAACTACACAAGAAATTATGCACTCTATCCAGACATAGAAACTTAAAGGTATGGTCCTAAAAGTAGATCTCTTGAAAGCTTTTGACAGAGTAAATTAGCTCTATATTAGAATGATTTTAACAAAATTAGGATTTCAATACGAGTTCATAAGATGGATTATGTGTTTCATTACTAATGTATCATTTAGATTCCTTGTAAATGGGGTGGCATCACCCTTTTTTCACTCTGAGAGAGGTCTCAGGTAGGGATGCCCACTATCCCTGCTACTTTTCTTACTCATCATGGAAGGTCTTAGCAGAATCTTAAAGGAGGAACATCATCAGGGAAGACTAAGAGGTATCAGGATCATAGATGGATGCACATTGATGCACTTACTCTTTGTAGATGATGTTCTACTCTTCCTAAATGGGAGTATTGGTGATTTGACCTCACTACAAAATACTTTCTCTATCTTCCTATTGGCCACAAGCATGATGGTAAACAATGCAAAGTCCACCATAACGGCTATAGGGTGCTCCCCGTACGAGATACAATATGCCCTGCACATATTCCCTTATACGCTACTGCATCTAGAAGAGGGCCTCAAATACTTGGGCTACAAATTAAAGCCTCTCGGATATAAGATCGCAGACTGGATATGGCTCATCACCAAGATGGAAAAATGGCTTAACATTTGGTACCACAAATATTTATCAAGAGCAGGCAGACTGATCCTCATCAAAGCAGTTCTGGAAGCAACTCCAGTGTACTGGATGTCATTAGCTTGGATACCAAGGGGAATCCTTACTAGAATAAAAAAACCTATGCTGTAGATTCTTGTGGAAATGGAAGCAGCCGAGGAAAATTTTTGCTTGGACTAATTGGGAATCCCTAGCTCTCCTAAAGAAATGGGGGGCTTGGGGAATCAAAAGCCTAGGTACTTTCTCTACAGCCTTGGCGGCCAAATTAGGATGGCAGCTAATCACATCACATAACTTATGGACAGCGAAGGCCATCTCTAAATACATTGCTCCTCAAAATCTCATGGAATGGCTACAACAACCTCAATGGAATTATGTTGGAAAATCAAACATATGGAAATTAGTTCTGCAAGCAATGCCTCTTATTAGGGATGGTCTCACATGGAGAATACACCCGGGAGCAGTGGTCAGACTAGGGATAGACCCCTGGATAGGGCGTGGAAATACTCACAGGCTCCCTAAGGAGCTAAGAACCCATCTCTCTGCCAGGGTGCTCACTCATCTTAGCCACATGGTGGATAAATATCGCTCAACATTTTCACAACAAGCCTGGAAAACTAGGAGGGCATTGCAAATCCCTCATTTATGGCAGCAGCATTGGAAGGAATACATGGAGGCCCTTACTGAATCACATATCAGAATACTGGAAGGAGAGGATGAGCTAATTTGGGCACCAGCAAATCACTGGAAATACTCACCAAAATAAGGTTATATAGTTCTAATGGACACAAAAAAACCTCCACTATGTGAAAATGGGTGGAGCAGCATATAGAAATTAAAAGCACCTCCTAGTTCGAGGCTCCTCATGTGGACCATTCTGAGGCATAAGATCCCCACAGGAGATAATTTAAGTAAAAGATCCTTCCATGGACCCTTCTAGTGCGGTCTATGTAAAACTGAAAACGAAACTGTGGATCACCTCTTCCTTTTGTGCCCGGCCATAAAAGAGCTATGGAGTTCTATACTCTCTCATCTACCCTCACTCCCTCAATGGCAGGGCATGTCAGTTTGTGAGGCTTGGGAAGCATGGTTGACTGTTGCCTCCTCAATGAAAGCCGGAAATATCCCCATTCTCACATGCTAGGCTATCTGGATTGCTCAAAATAGAAACATCTTTCAGAACTCTTCCCCCTTCTGGTCGACTATAACAATATGCATCCTATCTGACTACCAACTCATTCCCGAGGATGAATCTAGCTCTACTCCCAGGCACATTATCCCCGAAAAAATCAATCATACACACCCTTGGGCATATTTTGACGGCCCAGCACAAGACATTGGATGTGGGGGTGGTGTCATACTACACCTCTTGGAATATCATTATATCAAAATTCAAATGGGATTGGGTAGAGGCACTAACAATTTTGTTGAGATTATCACAGCCAAATATACCATACAATTTGCACTGGAAAAACATTACAGAAACTTACAACTATTTGGAGACTCAAAAATTGTATGCAATTGGATAAACAAAACAACAAATTGCAATGCATATTCTCTCAGTCATATCATGGAAGAAGTCCACAGACTCATCAATATATTTGACACTTTTGTTTATCATCATATATACAGGGTGCGAAACACAGTTGTTGATCTACTATCGAAGGAAGCAGCGCTCAGGCCTATAGGGACATGGAGGATACTGGAGGATAAGAATGGAACCTTCCATCAGCACTACCATACACCTTTTATAGACATATCAGATTAACTAGCTCTGAAGGAGCCAGGAAATATTTTTTGTTTATATAATTTTATATATGCATAATGATACTAGACTTATATATGACAGTTTAATACTCTCTGCGTAGAGTAATCTTTTATCTTATTTTGAAATCTTAGTGACAGTACAATGTCTCCCTGCGTGCAGTACACCTCTTTTTGACTACTCAAACATGATGGGCTTTATGCCTCACTTACAGCATATGCTTTTGCATCTACAAAATGTAATTTTATTTTCTTAATGAAAATTACGACTTTTCCAAAGGGAAAAAAAATAAAAAAATAAATAATATTAGATTACATCATAAATTTTAGAGGGAAAAAAAGAAAAAATTGTTTTTTCAACTCATATTTTCAACTTATCTCCCTATGGGTTTACTCAAATTTCAAGCAGAAACAGGCATTGGACGTAAAATTTGATTCCTCATCCAAGGAGTACTGATGTTGCATACTTTTGATGGACCCTTCTACATGAAAAATGTGATTGCAATCACGTTTTTTCATGTATTTCTCATTTTTCATGTAGTAGGGTCCATTGAAAGTATGAAACATGGGTACTCTTTGGATGAGGAATTGAATTTTGCATCCAACGAGTAGTCCTGCTCAAAATTTGAGTAAACCCATAGGGAGATAAGTTGAAAATACGTGTTGAAAAAGTAGTTTTATTATTTTATTGTTTTTTAATCTTTTTACTCTTTTACTCCAAAAATGATGAATCATCCCCCATCATTGACATCATCATCTTATATCCTATTGGTTCTTATAAAGTTGATTTTGATTGTACACTTTTCTTAGGAGGCCCATTTTATACAAAGATGAAAGAAGTTTACGACTAGTCTTACCACCTTTCTACAACTTGCCTTCCCACCAGATGAGAGCAGTGTCACTCAATCGAAGGGATGCTATCTTGATCTTGGCTTAATCCTCTTTGATTCTTTATATGCAGCAATATAATTCAACTTGTCTGATCCAGTTATCTAGCTTTCCTGCATTAGATTCTCCCCTAAACAAAGGAAAATCAAACCTAACATCTAGCTTGAAAAAGGGATATTTATGATTTTTCCTAGCTCTAGAATGATGAGAAGAGGAAGAAGAAGAAATTTCATTGGAATATGGAGAGCAAGGTTCGGGTGTTTGTTCCCCTCCTCCTTCATGATCCACGGAGGCATGGTCATTTATTCCTTTCTTCTTCTATGGTTTCGTCATTGTCTTCTCATACTCTACAAATAATTTGTCCCCTTTTTCTACTATGGCGTAGAAGGCCTTGTGATAATTTTTCTCTTCCTCCAACCGAGCATCTTCATCTACCATTTTTCTCCTTCATGCTATATGCCCCTCTTTTGGATCAATGGACTTAATTTTTCCTTCACCTCTTTGGATATTTCCCTAGTTATCACATACTTGCAATTCATATCAATAGAAGACCCACTCTAATACCAAACTTGATTTGGATTCTCACAACCATTAGAATTAACAAATACCTTTTACTTCTATGATGTTAGCAGAATTTCACGTGAAAGAGTATGAAAAATCAAATGATCATACTTTAAAGAAGAGGAAACATAAAGGAAACCATCAAATTTAAGAACACACATAAGTTGATAACGAAGTTCACCTTGTGTGGGTTACGTCTCCAGGCTCTACTCAATGTGGGGAGGCCTCTTTCATTAATCTTTAGCGAAATCAAATTACATGCATGTACAAAAGACACCTTATACCTCCACTTCTAGGGATGCCATGAAAATTCACACCTATGATGAATAAATGGATTGCATCGTTGAATTCTTGGTGAAACATAGTGAAAAAACACTCTAAATTCGACCCCTTTCTGCATTGGTCAAAATTTGGACCCCCAGGAATATCAAAGGTTCTGTAAAGGTTCCTTCTCGTGGGTTGACTAAAATTCAACTACTCAGATGAAGGATATGATTACACCATCAAGTTCTTTGGGAAAAACTGATAAAAATGAGTATAAATTTGACCTGATTATGAAACTGTCAGTTTTGGGCCTCCAAGAAATCTTTCATATTTCATGTAGAAGACTGCATCATGGTTCCACCTTCATGGTTCCGCTAATCAAAGTTTATCTCCGAAAAATTTGTTGCTCAGATCATAAAACCATCTGCACCAACTAACTCTTAGCGAAATTCTGAGTAATTTGAGTATAAACTCGACATAATTCTGACACTGTGAAAATTTGGCTCAAAAGGAATCTCCAAGATTCTCCTCAAGATTTTGGATGGGAATATTCTTTTCAAATCATGGAATATTCCCCTATCTCAAAATTCAGGTAGCAAGGTTGGCTCTCAATTCCACTCCTCCGTTCAGCCTTCGTTGGAAGGCAATTGTAAAATTCAAGTTTAAATACCCCATGGTGGCAGACTTTGCGAGAAAATACCCACTGGGTTGTTGGCGGAGATGCTATATTAGAGGGTGGAGGTCTCAGGGTCGAACTTGTGGGTCTCCCCTGTACGATGTGTCGGTTTTTGGCACATTGTATTATATTTGGGTGGGTGGTTAAATTGGCGGTAGTATTTTGGGGGTTACACATTGGCAGGCTGATCTATGTAGTCAGGTGAGTTCAAACCCCACCGACCCCATTGCATATGGAAAAGTGTCATTGTAATGGCTAGAAAAATAGCCATATATATATGTGTGTGTGTGTATATATATATAGAATAGAGTGGAGTTTGGTTGGTCGGTTTTGACTGCCCAACAACTTGCCAAAAAAATATTTGATTTTTAATTTTTATTTTTTTTAAATAATAATTAAAAAAACCATCTGTCGATTTTTAAGGGTCACCGAAAATTTTAAAGAGGCGTCAATTTCGCCCTTTCTGACCGCTGGAAACCATCACCGTGAAGTGCCAAATTTTTGCCTAGTTGGTGCCCACCAAATTTAGCGAATTTGGTGAGCTTCCAAATTTAGTTGATGCTCTGTTAAATTTCGCTAGTGGGCCTAGTTGACCAAAACTTTGACTAGCCATAACTTTCACATATGATGTTGGATTGAGGTGGTGTGCCTCATTGGAAATATTGCAACGAGATCTTCTATCTAACTCTAGTTTCATGGAAATCCAAGTACTTTTATTTCTTGAGCCTTTTCAAGGCCCTCTTTGATCATTGAGTGTTTCTGTATCCACTTGGATCATTCCTACCCACTAAGGATATTTTGGTCCTCCAAAAGCATAAACACAATCTACAATTTATTGTATTCCCTTATCTACACAACAAGTTCCCTGACATGCCACACTTCCTTCTCTTTCACCTTTGTTCTTTAGAGCCACAAATATGAACTGGAATTTGCATCCCTACAAACCTGTAGTACTTCTTTGGAAAATGCATGTTCTCTTACAAAACTTATCATGACCCAAGAAATCCCCATACTTTCCAAGAGTTTATAACACACTCTTTGGTCACGTTTACATCATAATCACAATAGAAACCAATACCCTATCTATTAACAAAAGTGTCAAAAGCATCATCATGCTACTTTAATTAAGTGATGGAAAACACTTCACCAATTCTAAAAATATCTCGCAACACATGATTTACAAAAATACGGCCATGAGAAGTGACTATATCTAAAAAGGCCATCTCTCACTCAACAAAGTGAATGGGTCATCACGCTATGGTAGATTCACTTGTTGAACATCTTTTTCAGCTGGTTCCTTCGTAGGTGATTTTTGGTCATGGAGTATCTGACATGTGGCTCTCTGATGTCCATCCTTTTTGTAGTGATTGTAATGATTCTTTCACCTCCAAACCTTTTGGATCTCCTTAGTTCATCATTCTCTACTTGAATGATATGGTTGATCTCTTGGAGTTCTTGGAGCCATGCAGTATTTGGTTCCCTCCTCATTTTTAGCACAACATATGTTGAAATATTTTCTTCGTCACCTGAATCAAAACCCAAGTTGATAAGTCCATCTTTTGCAATCCAAGAGTTGCAATATTCATTTCATAATGTAATTTTGATCCCCAGTCAATTGGTCCAACACTTGCAAATCCTGCAGTAGTGATCTTTTCATCATCCTCTGATTCAGACTCTTACTCTTGTTATATAATTAGAACTATCTTCTACTTCTCCTTCCTGCCATTCCTATTTGGCCTCAATTCTGGATGTGGTTTCCAACAGTGTTCCTCATCATTCCCTTCTTTCTCGCAATGAGTACGAGATGGCTTTGCTTCTTTCCTTTTAGTTTTTGTTCCCCTCTTTGAACGATCATCATATTCATGCTTCCCCCTGCTTTCACAATGTACAACCTTGACACTAGCTCCATCAAGAATTTTAGGTTCAAATAATAATAATGAATGCCACAAATAACCATGCAATGAGCCAATGTATTTCATCAACGTTTCAGGAAATTCTAATGGAACATTCAATGTTAATGCTTGTTTCCTAAACTCCTCTATAAAATTTTGAACATTTTGACCTTTACCTTGTTTCAAATGTTTGTATTCCATCGTGGCCTTTTTTCTATAGCCCAATGGGTAAAATTTTCCTCTCAAAGCAAGATTGAACTCAAACAAAGATAAAAGAAACTTAGGACTACTCTTACCACATTTCTGCAACTTGCCTTCCCACTAGATGAGAGAAGTGCCACTCAATTGAAGGGATGTTAGTTGGATCTCGGTTTCATCCTCTTTGATTCATTGTATGCGGAAATATACTTCAACCTGTCTAATCCAGTTATCTAGTTTTTCTTCATTTCTCCACTAAACACAGGAAAATCAAACTTGACATCAAGCTTGAAAAAGGGCTTTTTATGAGTTTTTCTACCTTTAGAATGACAAGAAGAGGAAGAAGAAGAAATTTCACTCGGAGATGGAGAGGGAGGTTTAGGAGGATATTCCCCTCCTCCTTCATGATTAATCGAGGCATGATCATCTAGTCCTTCCTTCTTCTTTGCTTTCACCATTGTCTTCTCATACTCTACAAATAATTTGTCCACTTTTTTTGCTATGGCATAAAAGGCCTTGCGATAATTTTTCTCTTCCTCCAACCGAGCATCTTTATCTACCATTTTCCTCCTTCATGTTGCACGCCTCACTTTTGGATCAAAGGAATTAAGTTTTCCTTCACCTCTTTAGAGCTTTTCCTTGGTTATCATACACTTTCAATTCACATCAATAGAAGACACTCTCTAATACCAAACTTTATTTGGATTCTCTCAGCACCAGAATTAACAAAGATCTTTTACTTCTGTGATGTTAGAAGAATTGGATGTGAAAGAGTATGAAAAATCACATGATCTTACTTTAAATAAGAGGAAACATAAAGTAAACCCTCAAATCAAAGCACACATACAAGTTGATAATGATGTTCACCTAGTGTGGGCTACCTCCTCGGGCTCTCTTCGGCTCTCCTCGATGTTGGGAGGCCTCTTCCATTAATCTTTAGTGAAATAAAATTACATCCATGTACAAAAGACACCTTATACCTCCACTTCTACGGATGACCTAAAAATGCACACCTATTCTAAAGAAATGGACTGCACCATTGAATTCCTGCCGAAACATCATGAAAAATGACTGTAAACTCGACCCTTTTATGCTTTGATCAAAATATGGACCTGCGAGAATCTTAAAGATTCTCTAATGATTCCTTCTTGTAGGTTGACTGGAATTTGGCTACTCAAATGAAGAATTTGATCACATAATCGTGTTCTTGGCGAAAAACTAAGAAAAATGAGTAGAAAGTCGACCTGGTTCTGAAACTGTCAATTTTGGGCCTCCACGGAATCTTTCCGATTCCATGTGGATTCCTGCGTCAAGGTTCCACTGATCAATGTCTGTCTCTGGAAAAATGGTAGCTTAGGTCAGAAAACTGTCTTCACCAACAAACTCCTAGTGAAATTCTATTAGTTTGAGTATAAACTCGACATAATTCTAACACTAAAAATTTGGCTCAAAAAAAATCTCCAAGATTCTCCTTTAGATTTTGCATTAGAATATTCTTTTGGAATCAATTAATATTCCCCTATCTCGAAATTCATGCAGCAACGTTGGCTCTCATTTCCGCTCCTCTATTTTTCCTTCATTAATAGGTGAATTCAAAATTCAGCCTTAAATACCCCATGGTGGTGGACTTGCAAGAAAAAGCTCATTAGGTTGTTGGCAGAGATGCTAAATTAGAGGGTGGAGGTCCCGGAGTAAAACCCGAGGGCCTCCCCCATACAACACGCTGGTTTTTGGTGTGTTGCATTTTTTTTGGGTGGGTGGTTAAGTTGGAGGTAGTATTTTGAGGGTCACCCATTGGCAAGTTAGCCTACGCGATCGGGCGAGTTTGAACCCTGTTGGCCCATTACATATGGTGGAGTGTCCTTGTAATGGTTGGCCCTATTGTTGTAATGATGTTGGTCACCCTTAGTTCAATGCTTCTCTAAGATATGGTCCACACATTGAAGCAAGCATTAAAAGGAGATATGCATGAAGTTCCTTATAACAACAAGTTCTAAAGAAGCATTGATGATTTCATTGTAAAAGGACATTGCAAAATCCAAGTACTGGAGGCATGCTTATGGAGGAAAAGGTACTATATTTGTGATTTTCTTTGATTTGGTTATGGTGTTGAAACATATTGGTATACAACATTACTTAGCTAGAAGGCCTATCAACTTAGCAAACATTTAAAAAAATTTGCAAGCTTTCGTCAAATTTAATTATGCAGTTATCTAAGGTATTGAAAATGAAAATGGATGTAAAAAGGTATTAAGTGTGAAAAGAGTAATGATGTGAGAGGACTATTATCGTGTTTTGTTTTCAATGGAAAGGAAAGGGGCAAAGAAATTGGAGGCATACAAGAAAATTTAGAAATTTTGGTAATTATTGAGTCTTAGAGATGTAGAAGATGAAGAGGATGGGAACCCAATTCTAGTTTTGATAGGGGGATATTTTCATGTCGAAATGAAGCAATTGCTCCTCTTAAAGATCCTCCAGTAACCTCATGCAATACGTGACTTGTTAGTAACTATTCATGAATGGATGAGATGGCACGATCTCTATATGAACACAACTTAATTTGTAAATTAGAGAAACAAAAAGAATGTAAAAATGCATATTCATCAATGCCTAACATGAAGGCGAGTTGGTTATTGTATTTTATATTGTATTTGCTTCAAATATCGCTATTATGAGTATTATGTATCATGTTCAACGCTCATAGTTAGAGATTAAATTTCTATAAATTAATTTCTTCTCATATAATTTGTTTAAGAGATGATAGCAACATTATACATGGGTTCATGGGGTTAAATACCATGCACTCATATTAGTGTCATAGGAACCCCTATGGGATGTTTTTGTGGATTTGACTAAATTTGTAAAGAATACGGATAATGAATTTGTTTATTTATCATTATTATATGATGATATTTTTGTAATTAATTCTTAACCATAATAGCTCATGAGTTTATTCTTTAATTTAGCAATATCTTCTTGACACTTCACATATATTAGATACAAACATATTGTCACTAAACAACACACAAATCTGACAAAGCTCTTATATAAAGTTCTCATTAACAATAAACACAAAAAACAAAAAAAACAAAAAATTATGTTAATGAATATATGGTTTCTATTTAATTTACTTTTAAGAGAAAAAAAAAATTATGTTAATGAATATATGGTTTCTATTTAATTTACTTTTAAGAGAAAATTAAATTTTAAGAAACTTTGTATTAAAGATAAAAATATCTTAGCTATTAAGAAGCTCCATAGGTGAGAAAATCCAAAATGAAATACCAATGTCCATACCATCAATTTACTAAAGAGATATTGACCATTACTTAACCAATGGTAATCTGAATATTTGATAAGAATCAGCCCACTAGTAAAATTATAATCAAATATATCATTAAAACTTGTGTTATGTAGAACCATTCTAAAAATAAAACTTTTTAAAATTGAGCCAAACCTATTTATGCTAAGCAGTTTATCCAAACAAGTTTTGAAAGATAACCCACAAGTAACAACTCACCTATTTGTCAAGCATTGTTTATCCACATGGGAGTTACTAAACACCAAAGTTAAAGGTGAGACTGAAGGAAATGAAAACCTGCCATGTGCAAATATCCAACCAATATTGAAAATAAAGATGAGACAAATTAATATTAACAAATTTAACTATGATTTTTGGTATAAGAGAAAATTATATATAAAAATATATTTATTTAATTTTGATGTTAGTTTTATGTAATATATTTTTATTTTTATGCTGATTGTGGATTTAGATTTTTTTAATATGATGAACATAGAACAAAGTCAACAAAACTTATAATTAACTTTGTTCTGTTAGATGGAATTTGTAATTACATAAAAATAGCTACACAGTACAAAAATATTAAATAATTCACCATTTATGAGATAATATTATAATAGCTGAAAATAAATAACATGCTATAAAATATTAAATGCGCCTAGTTATATATTTCCATCATTCAGTTTTTGCCCTGCAAAATCAAACCTACTCATTTAATTCCAGATAACAAAGTATATATTTGTTGCCATGATATGATATATGATAATGATTACACCACGCCGATGGACTATTGGCATACGTTGCATTTATAGTGTGGTTGTTATGAGTTAGTGTCGCTGGTCGTGCTAAAGATCTCCACGAATTTTTTTATTTATTATGATTGTAAACAATTCGATACCCAAAGGCCAAAATTGATTTGGACGATAATGATTAAACATTATTTTTCAAGTGAATTTTATAGAATATGATATGTAAAATACTTGCAATTAGGAAGCCTCTTTCACATAATTGCGCAAAGATATTATCACTGTATTAAGTGGACTGAGCACGATTGAGAAGCCTCTCTGATTGATATGCCAAATTAGCTTTTTCATTTTCTTCATCGCATCTACCGTCTAAATGTCTGGTTCATTGGAGGAACCGGCACGAGAAAGCTGGCAAGCATGGGTCGCGTTTCTTTTTATATCGTTACTTTATTCATACAGACAAAGTGGGCCGCTCAGTATGAACTGGATGCTCTGTAACAAGGACATTCCACCACCTTTTCTAAAATCAAAATTGCTAATATAAATCCTTTCTACGGCGCATATGCCCTTGCCGACATGTTATTAACTTTTTGTACCATCTCGTCACCCCCTGACAACACACCATCTCCAGATCTGGTGCAATAACCAGTGGTATTATCTCACGTCGCCCCGGACAACATGGCAGCTCCTATTTCCAATTTTATAGCAAAGTAAAAATAAATATGCTCTGACATGCGAGGTAAATAGCGCTTGCCTTCTCTCTCCACGTTGCTATCTCGATTCACCTGTTGTCACTCAAACGACGAGCGCTATTTATCTCGCATGTCAGAGCGCATTTACTTTGCTATAGAGTTGGAACTGGAAGTTTCCCTGACAACATAGCATCTCCAGATCTGATACAATAACCAGTGGTATTATCTGACCCCTCTGTAGAGGGTTTTTGACAATAAAGAATAATGATAATGATTTAATAATAATTGGACAATTAGTGGGTAAAAATGCATTTATGAGTTTGATTATTTAGAGAATGAAAGGGAGATAGTAGTTAGAGCAGATTTATCAGCTTTTGAGTTTTTCAAAATATTGTAGAAAATAATTCCACTTTTTAATTATATAGATAGTTTTGAAAACTAGATTAATAATTAATATATATGTATAAAAGGTTAGAAATGTAAAAAAATTAATACAAAAATTCATCTTGAAATATCTGGTTAGAGCTCTGGACTCCAAATTAATATTTTGATAAACATGCTTTAAATATAAACTTTTATTTTAACTTTTTTACCGTTTAATCTCGCAAAGGATTGAATGTGAACGAAACCCCAAAACGCCCCATGTGGGGATTCATAGAAATCTTGAAGTTTTACTTTACGATGAACACTAAGTATTCGTTACAGAGTATCATTTCCTTTCCATGTCAAGTTGTGCGTAATGTCGGATTCAAGATAATTATTAATTAAATATTCGTTACAAAGTATCAAATCTTTTCTTTGTTTAAAGTGTGTAACGTTGGGTTTAAAAATGTCGGATTCAAAATAATTATTAATTAAATAATCGTTACAAAGTATCAAATATTTTCTAGGTTTAAAATATTTAATTATAGAGATTACGTGTTTTACATGTCAATGTGTACACCATTCAATTCAAAGTGTAAGGTTGGATTCGAAATAATTACTCAACACCCAACTAGAAGTATTAAATATGTTACAGGTTTAGGTGTATTATTAAATTCAAAGTAATTTTTACGTTAATGATATGCATCTAGATAGGTAAAGTATTTAATATTTTATAGTAAGTGTTTAGAGTTCATATTATTTTAAGATATAGGTTTGACAATTTACTTAGTATTTTAATTGATTTTGTAAAGCATTATTTATATTTGTTGCAAATCAATAAGAATGGAAAATTGAAAATGATATAGTAAATTCCCACCAACACATTAATTTGCGAATTATATGAAAAAAGAAAAGAAAAGTGTGCCCTCAAGAGGTACATTTTTATTATAGGGCAACCACATAAAATTTAAATGAAATTATTTTTAATATTAAATATTAATATTTTTTGAATTAATGATAAAAATCACGCTTTATTTAATTTGATAGATTTAAAGTATTTTATATTTTAATTATTTTTATTTGGCAGTTGTCTATATGCGACTTTTGAAAGCTTTCTGGTGACTTTTTCCGGTCAAAATCCGGCAGCAATTTATTGGAATCGCAAGTTTTATAGTTAGTTTCTGCACAATCAAAGCATCCCATGGGTTTTTCAGGGTGTTGAATCCAAATATTCAGTTAAAAAACCATTTTAACTGCAACAAATCAAGATTTAACCTCAATTTCTTCCGCCCGATTCCGTCACCGGAATATCCAAAAAGTCACATTATAGACAACTCCTTTTTATTTGTACCATTATGGGGAATCACAATTTCATTAATTTAGATAGATTTAAAGTAATTATGAATTCTAATAAGCTATTTTTATCAATTAATAATAGAATTAGGACAATAAAATATGTGACAAAGCTTTCTTACATAATGTAGCATTAAATTTCCATTTATTTTTTATGATAATTTTTTAAATCTGGTATGGAGTTTTCAAATGGGAAAAATATCATTATAGAACATGATCTCATTGTGGGAGGAGATGAGGAAATTTCCTTCCCTCAACAGTTACTTCGGGTCTTTCAGCAAAAAGGGATCTTCTATTGGGAGCAAACCATTGATAAATGGTTGGGGTCTCTTCCAATCTGGGAAACGGCCTCGATGTTGGATCTCAATGGTGATCTTGCTCTCCAATGGAATCAGATTACTTGGTCTATGAGGAACAGGGAAATTTACAGATCTAAGGTGGAGGATAAACTCATCTGGAAGGGGTATAAGGGAAGGACGAATGCTTATGTCAAAGATATTTATTTAGTACTACAAAAGGATAGTCTCATACAACAGGATAACATTTCCCCTATTATCTTTTGGAAATCTGGATGTCCCTATAAGAGAGTCATATTTACATGGCTTGTTTTTTATAATAAGAACCTTACGTGGGATAACCTTCAAAAAAGAAACTGGAGCGGGTTTGCTATCTGTCCTATTTGTAAAACTAAAGAATAAAACAACTTGAACATTTTCCTAAACTATCTTCAAACGCAGGTGCTATGGAAGAATCTAGCAAACCATTTCGGATTCATGTTGATTTCCTTTCTCTCTCTTAAAGAATCTTTTGAATGGTGGAGAAATCTGAAATCGGTCTGAAGGCCTATTCCTCTATTAACCCTTTGGGCAATCTAGAAATGGAGGAACAAGGCGCTTTTTCAAACAGCAAGAAAAATTTTAACTCGGTTTTTGGAATCATTCTCTCCCAGTACTACTCGGGTCATTCCTCCATTTCCCTATAGAGATTTGAAAAGTTGAAGGCAAAAAATCTTGATCCGACGGGCATACCTAGAGCTTATTTTGATGGGGCGGCTCAAAATGGTATATGTGCTTGTGTAGTCTTTATTATTACGATGGAGAACCAACATATTGACATTTTTTGGAACAGTGGGAAAGGAACAAACAACAAAGCAGAGGCAATGGCGTTGGTTGGTCTCCTTATGTTTACTATCTAAACATTTAGGTTTTGCAAATTTATGGTGATTCCAACGTCATTATTGACCATGTAAAGTCAATACACTCCATAAAAAACCACAATCTTACAAGTTGGCTGAATAGAATTGACTCTATCAAGAAAACTCGAAAGGAGTATACTATCAACCATATTGATAGAACAAAAAAGAAAGAAGTTGATTCTCTGTCAAAAAAAGGACTTTCTTCACAAAACGAAAACTAGAAGATGAGCATAATGGTGGGGGATGAATTGCACCAATTTCAGGATTTTATACTACCGGGTACTTAATCCTCTTTGATCCCTCTTCAACTCTGGTATGTATCAAGTATCCTGTTTTTCTCTTCCGATTGCTCTTGAATTTTCTGATCTTGCATACTTTTGTTGATACTTTTTCTGTCTCCATATTTTCCTGCATATTTTGATGAGGTTTGGAGTTTATGGCATCGATATTGTATCTCACTCCATTGGCTTGGTTGCCTATTACCCTGTGGCCTTTTGCTGAGGCGATAAAGACCTACTTAAAATTATAGTGATAGCAGTGATCCCTGTGGCCTTTTGCTGGGGCGATAAAGACCTACTTAAAATTATAGTGATAACAGTTGAAATTAACTCCATACTGCACAAATATAAAACCAGATTTTGTTTATGGTTTCATTTAAAACTTAATACATGGTAAATGGATCAAACATGAATGCAATCAGCTCATTTAGTACAATATGTCAAATCAACCCACCAATATTGTGAGGAATTTTCAAAGGCTTAAATCTAATGAATAGCTTTCAAGAAATATGCATTACAACAAATCATTTATCAACCCCTTCGATGAAACAGAAAAAGAATTACGGCTTCAATCTCTTTGGACATTGGTCAAAATAAAACACCATCAAGTTTTGTGATTGCACCAATGAAAATTCCTTTATAAAACATTATAGGTAGCATTAAAGAAGGTATCAAGCATCTTCGCAAAATATGAAACCACGTGGAAGTTGAATTATGATTTTAATATACTTATTCTTAAAGTTGATAAAGGCAATATGATAATTGTCGTGAAGTTTGGTTACATAAAAGATACGTTAATACTTACGCTCAAGTGGGTATTATAGGACACTTAAATAAAAATATGTTCAACAATATCTTGAAGGATCTAACCATGGTAGCCAAAGTTTATAAATTTATAGCATTGTTAAGATTATAATAGTAACTTATTTTTTAAATGGTTAACACTATTTAATCCTTACACTTGTATTTATGAAATAACCAAGTAAGTTCATTGCATTTTTTGGGTTCACAATTTTGTTATATAATAGTGTTTTTTTAATAAATTTAGGGAATTTTGACTTTGCAGATATTTTTTTAATTTTAATATTGTGTCATTTTATATAATAATATTTATAATTATTTATAAGTTACGTAGTCTATTCTCTCTTTTATTTAATTGTAAAAATATTATTAAATAAGATAAAACAAAATTTATGCTTTTATTATTTAAAGTGATATTTATGAACAAATTTTTAGTATTATCATCAGGTTACCACTATTTTTTAATACTTTGAAGAATAAATTCTTCTTTCCCTCTCAAATTGAAATGATATTTAATATATATGGATGATACTAATGCCAATTGTTTTTGGAAAAGTTTTTGGAAAAGAGATGTGTAGTGGTTTTTAAAACATTTTAACAATAAACTAGAGCATATCAAATTCACCATAAAATTTGACAAACTCATTCTTTTTGTAAATCTTCTTATGGTTAGGAAATTGGATGGTTCTATTGCACATAAAGTTTATAGAAATAACACCCATGCCAACCAATATTTGCATGCTAATTTCTCTTATCATCATTCACAAAAAGATGTGGTTCTTAATACACTTATAACCTAATTCACCTTGTTCTGTGATTTTCAACCTTAAAATTTAAATTCATTGAATCTCAAGGTGAAATGAAATAATTTGATTCAAATTAAATGAACTCCAAGTGGAACACTTTTGAGTTTGAATTCAAACTTGAAGTGAATTTGAAGCATATAATTAACTACTTGTTTCATGTTCAACCCTAATTTTTTTTTAGGGTAATTAAGAATTTAAAAAATTAAAAAGGAACTAAGGTAGTTCTACATGGGTTTTAGCTCATTTAGCATGGTTTTATTTGCGTCCATGGTTTTCATCTCTTCCAAGAGGCCTCATGGGTGTCTAGAGTCCCAACTTTCTTTCTCACCAGACAATTATACTAGTCCATCCCTCCTTTGCAAGTTGACTCATCAGTCTACCTGATAAACTACAAACATACAAGTAGAGACGACATTGTAATGCACCTACTACATGACCCTCCTCCTCCTATTGAACTTGACTTTTCTTGACAGCACACTTGTGCTTCAATTAGTCACGACCCCACTGCTATTATGAGCCTACTTGTGAGTCAAGTGTGCTCGACGGGTTGATTCTTAACTCTCGAACTCAAGAGATAGGCCCCTTATTACCAAATTACATATAGTTTCATTTATTACACATATTTTTAAATATTGTATAATGTCAAGATTAATACCAAATTTTATGAAATAATTTTGTACAATCAAAATTTTGTCGAACTTCAAGCTCATCAAAATAATTTGAATTCAAACCATGTGGCTTACCTTATAACTTACACTGTGAGAATGATTAGAAACATCTTAATCATGAAAATAAATGATCTAGGTGGATGTTGGTGGCTACCCACCTATCCCACTTGGACCCCCACACCTGTCTCATTCAGTTTTTCAGTTTCCTTATTTGTAGCACAATTTTCTATTTTTAGCAGTTTTTCGAGTCCAGAACTTCCGGAGTTGTTTTGAGGCCCTAAAAGATGTTTTTTTGGGAAAACTGGGAGAAACATGGGTACATACACCGATGTTTCTCTTCCCAAAGTTGTAGTCCTCAGATAGATCTTTCTAACGAGGTATTGTGTGCATCAAATGAAGATCGTATGCCAAAGTTACGACCCGAGGATGTTGACGTACCAATTTACACAAACGAGGCCCACAGTCTGGCATTTCATCTCCTAGGGTTAGGTTTTTGAATGTTTAGGGTTTTCCATTGTTTCTCAACAATAAATAGGCCTTCGAGCCTCATTGTAACACAGTTCAGAGGCATGTAGCCGCCACATCTCTTCTCAGAGATAAGCTGCTATCACCCTAGCTCGTTCATTTCCATTTCTATTTGTAAGTATATTTCACTATTTTACATTAATGAAATGAAGTATTATTTATGTTGCATCTCTGTATTTATGGTTATTTTTATACTTTATTGTGGTCCTATTTAAATCCGGATCAGTGGTATCATAGGGGTCTGCTTTTTCTCTGTTTTTCTTTACATGTCACCAACGAGGTTGAGATATAAGGAGTTAGGGCTTGAACTGGTCAAACCTTTACAAGACCAGCCTCGCAAATCTTGATGGCCTCCCATGGCAAATGAAAATAAAGACGAGGGGGTAGGAGATCCTATCAAAATCTTGCTCGAAGAAGCCCTCGAGTGACAAAGGAACGCAATGATGGAAAACTTTGCCCAAATCCTTCAGCAGCTACCCAGGGGCTACGCATCAGCTTCCAATAGCTACTCTGGAAATGCCACACCCTTTAAGGTACAAGTTAACTTTGAAATGCCCATATTCGAGGGTTAGATAGACGCAGATGTTGTAGATAAACGGTTAAATTTGTTATAAGGCTATTTTTATGCTCATGATTTTTCCAGCCAACAAAAGATCAGTTTTTCACTTCTCAAAGCAGCCCCCCACGTCAAGCACTGGTGGGAAACCTACTGCGAGCAGAAGGATGAAAGTATGAACTCACTGTTTTCAGCCACTCCCACTTGGAATTCATTTCAGGACGTCATCATGGAGAGGTACTACCCTATCAAAAGCTATGAGGACAAATACATAAAGTGAACCATGCTATGGCAAGGAAGGGACCAAGATGTACAAGAGTTCACAAATATTTTTCATACCCTTCGAACAAAGTTGGGTATCAAGGATTCTGAGCTACATTTGGTACTAAAAAACCGCGGCTGCCTACACAGGTATATCCAGGATGAGATGGAGTTCCTGAACATCTCCTCGCTCGGCACGACATACTAATACGCTGTCAAGATCGAGCAAAATTTTAAACAAAAGAAGAGAGACTTTGGATCTGAGAATCTGAAGAAAAAAGGACAAAGCCAAGGCGGGGTGACCTAAGACAACCCATTGAAGCCAAAACAAAAGAACAACACTACGATGTCAAAGAACGACACAAGAAAGTGGTGTGAGTTCCGTAAGAGCCCCACTCATCACACAAGTGAGTGTCGGACCAATCAATCCTTAGTGGCCGAGTTGAAGGCTTCAGAATCAGATGCTTGTTCTCACCTTGAGTCAGAACTCGACAAGGGGAATGAAAAATGGAAGTAGATCAATGACACGGAGCCCAGCTCCATTGTTGCCACCACGAAGATCCAGAGGAATGAACCCAAAGATCTAGATGATGGGGAGCGTCCTTTCCACTCATAGATGTGGGTGAAGGGTTCGCCACTACAATTCATTGTTGACCGTGGCAGCCAAAAGAACCTCATTTCAGCAGAGGTCATGAAGCGATTGGGCCTACTGACTACACCACACCCATAGTCATAGAGTATCGGGTGGCTTCACCAAGGACAAGATCTCTGAGTCTGCCAGCAGTGTCGCCTTCCCTACAACATCAAGCCCTTCACAGATGAGGTATTGTGTGATGTTACCCCTCTTGATGTTTGTGATGTAATATTAGGCCAACCATACTTATGGAGGTGACATGCTATGTATGAGTCAAGGCCTCGCATTGTTATTATTTCTTTGGGTAATTCATTATAAAGGATACCAGAAGTAGCCCCACTTATCGCCACCTCTTTGATCACTGCTAAGAAATGCAGCAAGCTCATCTCCCAGACTAGGAAATTCATTTTCTGTCTCGTTCATTCCCAAAGTAAGGGAAAGATCATCACCACATCCATGGCCCCTGGGAAGGGTTCCTCCATGCAGCAAAAGAAGGTGGACACAGTCATGAAAGAAGACATGGACATCTTCTCCTCACCCACAGGGGTACCGTTGCACTGTCAGGTTAAGAATTTGTCTGATTTGACTTCTTGAGCACCTCTACCCATTGGGTCGATCTATCACCACTCCATTCTGAAAAATTACAAGTACAAGCAGCGACATGATCAACATCGAGTGCCACACAAGTTTCAAGTGGGAGACAAAGTCTAGTTGCATCTGTATAAAGAATGCCTTATAAGAGCCCATCAGAATCTCATACCACTCCGATATGGTCCTTACACCATTACCAAGGCCGTGGGAAATAATGCTTTGGAGCACAACATTACCCCATTCGTTCGCTTGCACTAAGTGTTCAATGTGGACCGTCGTCGACCATGCTTCCCCACCATTATTGAACACATCAGAGATTGCAGAATAGCTCATGAGGGACAAAGTTCAGCAGATGGAGGAACTCAATGCAATGGGGACCATTGCTTCCTTAGGGGGGAGGAATGATCTGGGTGGATGTTGGTGGCCACCCACCTATCCCACTTGGACCCCCACAACTATCTCTTTCTGTTTTTCAATTTCCTTATTTGTAGCACAATTTACTATTTTTAACAATTTTTCAGGTTTTGAACTTCCGGAGCTGTTTTGAGGCCCTAAATGACGTTTTTTTGGGAAAATGGGAGCAACATCGGTCCATGGCTTGATGTTGATCTTCCCAAAGTTGTAGTCCTCGGATAGATATTTCTAATGAGGTATTTTGTGTGTCAAACAGAGATCATATGCCAAAGTTACGACTCCGGAAAGTTGATGTACCAATTTACCCAAATGGGGGCCACAGTTTGGCGTTTCATCTCCTAGGGTTTGGTTTTTGGATGTTTAGGGTTTTCCATTGTTTCTCAACAATAAATAGGCCTTTGAGCCTCGTTATAACACAGTTCAGAGGCATGTAGCCGCCACATCTCTTTTCAGAGATAAGCTACCATTGCCCTAGCTCGTTCATTTCCATTTCTATTTGTAAGCATATTTCACTATTTTACATTAATGAAATGAAGTATTATTTTTGTTGCATCTCTGTATTTATGGTTATTTATGTACTTTATTGTGTTCCTGTTTAAATCGGGATCAATAAACACCTTACAAAAGTAGTTAAAGATAATGGGAATGGATATTGAGAAATAGAAAGGGTATTTGGAAGGGTGCATATTAAAAACCAATGTAGAAGGTTTTACTTCCATATATACCAGGAATAATGAACAAGATTGCTAGAATTCTAAAGAGAAGAAACATCAAAATATCATTATTTTCTCTGAACATTCATAAGAGTCTCAAATTAGCAAAGGATTTAGTAAATCATATACATGCAAATGAGTTTATGAAATTTCATCCTCATGTAACAAATCTTATACTAGTGAAGCATGGTGTTCAATTCAAGTTAAGATAAAAAAACATGGAACGACATCCAACATCATCACACACAATCCTTAGCCTTTGTAAAACATTCTAAAAAAACCAACACTTTTCGTTCTTGACAATGCTAAAGTTATATTGAAAGTAAACCATTATTAGAAAATATATTGAAAGTAAACCATTATTAGAAAATATACAAGGAAGACAATACAAATTGAAAAAGGAACATGATAGCTTATATTAAAATGAAAGTCTCAAAATTAGTTACATGTAGTTCTCCTCTTATAAAGTAAAATAAAATAAAAAATAGATAGAATATTTATCATGAATAATATTTATATTAGATTATGACTAAATCTTTTAAGTGAGTTGGTAATTATTTTGGAAAGTAATATATTTTAGAAATTAAATTAATAATGTGTAAATAAATTTGGTAATAATATTAGGATTTTTCTTAAAATCTTTTTATTGTCATTTTTTTTAAAAGTATATTTTAAATATAAAATAAATATTATATTTATTTTACCTCCGATCGGGGTGAGTACTTGGCGATCGATGAAATCATGGAATTTAATGGTGAGAGCCTCGAAGTATCAAACCACCACCTTCCACATGTATGGCAAGGCTGGCAAGGTCACGTCAGGCAACTGTGAGAGTTATAGTTGGGAGGGTGGCAATAGGATGGGCATCCGTCTCCATTATGGCAGTGAGGTTCTGAAGGTTTGCGTGCAGGGTGGTAACAAGAGTAAGCAAGGAGATTGTTGCAGAGGAGGGCATCGGAACAAACGTGAGCGGACATACCAGTCTCGCATCTAGACCACCATAGCGAGGGTGAATTGGTATGTTGTTTGTCCCATTGGTATGATGTCTACCACAATGTTGGAAGTCTTCAGAGTTTATGGTCTAGGTTGGCAAGGTTCTGTAAGTCCGAGTCCTGCATTGTTTTGTTTAATGCTAACTCTAGGGGTCCACAGCAGAAATTGGCCTGGAGGCGCCACCATTTCCCTTCTTTTTGGCATTTGGCTTTCCCATCGAGGGATCCTCCTCACCATGCATGCTGGGAGGGTAGCTAGAGAGGGTAGGCAGGGTGGGGGAATTGCAATTTTGAGGCTCGCTGAACTCTGGGCCGAAAGGCCTTGGGTTGTGGTTACAAGCCGGAGGGACATAAACATCACCATGACGGACTAACTGGGGGATATGGTGGCCTCGACTCTGCAACAGAGTGAGGCAAACCTAAGAAGGAACGCGCATGATGGGTGCTCGGAGTCTGAGCAAAGTGGGGCTAAGGGAGAGATGAGTAACTTCTTGTGTCGAAAGGGCAATGTATGGGGCTAGGAGCTTGGAAATAACAGTGCAGCATCTGAATTGGTTTGTGATGTCTATGGAAATCAAATTACAAATTGTTTTGAACCTAATCTAGATGGTGAAAAACTCATCTAGTTTTTATGCATGTCAGGTGGACTATGTACAGGTAAATAACAAGGAACGTGTCCCGGACAACCTGCAAGAAGGTGGTTCAACTCGTCGAAATTCTTCTACTTCCACATAGTATATTATCGGGGGTGAGTTAAGATGGTATGGGCAGCGCCAAGCACATGCAGCCTAGCTTTGTGCAGTCGAGGCAAAGACAGAAAAGCCAAAAGGAAAATATGAGGAAGGGGAGTCCCGTAATCTGGGAGGCAAGCAGAGAGGCCGCAAGGTGATGGTGAACATTATCAATGAAGCGATGGAAGCATACCACGAGGGCATCGATGAGGAAATCCGATGGCTCATATAAAAATGGGACATCAACCTGAATCGACAAGCAGGCTCCATGGAAATTGATGTTGAGGATTGGCGGGTCTTAGTACTGGATCCCAGTCACACCCGCGATAGAATAACACAGTTCAAACACAACCTCTTCCTTTACTGGGCAATGAAAGGGATCTTGGGCCCTTGAACAAATTGCCTTGAACATGGTCACCGCAATGCATACATTACCAGACTACAAAAGGGACTTTCAGAAAATCATGTTCCAGTTGCATAAAAAAGATGGTCGCCTCTAGTAGATTGAGAAACATTTGCCTTGCATCTTGCCAGCAGATGAGCTTCCAGGTTTGAATGTCAAAGACCCAAGGTCTCTTGTATTAGTTTTTTATGCGGATAGCATTTACTTTTAGTTGTAATTACAGTTATGTTAGTTTCTATTTAAATTAGGAAAATAGATATGTACATACAGTCTTACATAACTTGGATAGGAAAGATCAAACTATTTCGATTTTGGATGGCATTCGATATTGTTAGGTGGCCAACAGACTTGGTTTCCCGCAAGGCAAGTTGAAGCCACCTAACAAATCTCTCAAATGGTTGTAACTTGTTGATTAAATTTAATAGAAAAAAAGACCTACCAAACTTAACAAAAAAAATATTATATTTTTGTCATTATATTAATTCATTTTTATTTTTAAAATACATAATATTAAAAAATCTAATCTCAATACAATATTCTTAAACAATAAATTAAAATATTATTATTAATTTATATTAATATTCTAAATATATTTATTTAAAACTACAACATTAAAATATAATTATTAACTTAATCAATATATTAATAACGTTAATTAATAAACAAAATAAATTAGATGCAACCGCAAAAATATAAAAATTAACAATTCAGACAAATGAGAAATGTAAATTAAAATGAAAATAAAAATCTAAAGGACAACCACATTGAAATATTTCTACGAAATTTCATATTCATGGAACAAATCTTCCATTGGTGAAACATGGCTTTCTATTCAAGTTAACATAAAAAGAACATGAACATGGAGCAACATCACACACAATCTTTAGCCCTGGTCAAACATTATGAGAAAACCAAACACTTTTTGTTCTTGCAAAGAGATAAAATAATAATACTTTTTTATATATATATATATAACAATACAAATTGAAATAAAATATGATTAATATTAGTATTTTGAATTGAGATGAAAGTTTCAAATTAGTATTATGTAATTCTTCTCTTATAAAAAAAAAAAAAAAAAATTACATAACATATTTATCAGGATTAATGCTTTATATTAGACTAAGATAAATTACATCTTTAAAGTTAATTAATAGTTATTTTAAAAATTGTTTTTTATTAAAATTAAATTTAATAATATATAATTAAATTTTCATATTAAATGTAAATATTATACTATTAATGTAATAACATTAATCTTTTATTATATATTCTTGGTAAACGATTAAAATATAAATTATATCTTTAAAGTTAGTTGATAGTTATTTGTAATTAATTATATTAAAATTAAATTAATAATATATAATTAATTTTCCATATATAATATTATCTTTTATATTATTAATGTAAGAACATTAATCTTTTTATTATATTTTTTAATAAATATATTTTTACTATGAATTAAAATAAATAAATATTCTACTTTATATATTATATTAATTTATTTTATAATATAAAAAAAACTAAACACAACGAAATATTCTTAAACAATTAACTAAAATATTAATTTCTATTTATATTTATATTTTAAATATATTTAATTAATCCACAAGCTTAAAAATATAATTGTTAAACCGTAGTTAATATATTAATCATATACCAAATAAATTAGGTGAAACTAAAACTTAGAGCAAAAGACTGAAATTAGGCATGAAAAAGGCCAATTAACATGAAGAAATTCTTCATAACTCAATAGGGTAACCATGTTAAATGGACAAACACATTCAAATATGTCTAAATATTTTTAATTTATATTCGGAAAAACCAAATTCATAATTTAAAACATGCAATTACATCATTTTTTTTTTTCCCTTCTGTATTCTCCTAAATTTTAACTTCGCTTAACATATCACCACCCATCACCATTTGGTGATTACTGCTGCAGACAACATACTTTCTTCACCCCATTGATACTATCTGCACCTGGTTTGACACTGATAATTCCATGAGGTGTGGCAGTGGATCACGACCAACGGGCGATGGCATGGCCGCATGAATCAAGCAAACGGTGGGGTTAAAACTTCTTAATATGATAGACATCGACAACAATGGTGGAACATGTGCTGCACAGTTTGCCATGTGCCAAGTACGGATTCAAAGAATCAAATTTTCTTGAAGTTGAAATACTTGGAGCATCAATATTACAACCATATCTATTCTGCATAAGATCGAACTACATGATTATACAGTCCAAACGAGCCATTGCGTTGATTACATGCGTCCGGCTGTTTCGAATGGCCATGCCGCAGAAAAGCCCCCATCAAAAAAGAGGTCTGGGCTGATAAAATCTTTATTCATATAGTCATGCACCTGGCTCAAATCACCGGGATCTTCATACATTGCAAACTGTGGATAATTTTCAAAATCGTCCTTGAAATTCCAATTTTCACTGAGGCATTTCAAATCTGAATTTTCCAGGGAAACCTCGGCGGGCAAGCTTTCCTTGGGAGATTGACAGACTTGTTCCTTCAAGTCCAGAACAGGGCTTGAGGGAATGCCGAGATCATCGTCCGAAGCTTCTAGAAGATAACAGAGATCAATCCCCGAGTCTGAAACGAGGGTTTGGCCGCTAGAAATATCGGAGGACGGCAAAATATCCCCCGAATTTGGCGCATAAAAAGTGGAACATGTCGCGTTGATCTCTTCCTCCAGGCTTCTCATGACGCCGCTTACGAAATCCTCACTCGGAGCGAACTCTTCTTCTTCAGCTGGCGTTTTGTCTAGTTGCAGCAGATGACAAAACCGGTCCGTTTCTTCGCCATTAAAGCGTTTCGGCTCCCGGCTATCAGTGGAATCCGGCAGAACCCCCGGCTCTCGGCTGCGTTTTCTGAGCGTCTCAGACATATTTAAAAGACAGCCCCGAGATTCGAACGCTGAACGCAACGGTGAAACAGAGCCGAGATTCTTCGGAAAGAAAAGAAACAGAGCCGAGATTAGAGAACGATGTTAGCTACTCTGGCATATTGGAAGGGGATTTAAAAGAAATTTATGGAAGATTTCAGACGCCAGGCACGAATTCTCCCGTTCGCCATTTCCCCCATTTAAATATTGGGGAAAAGCTTTGTTTCATTCGCTGATGTCAAATTTTCGATGAATCATTTCAAGAAAGACTCTGGTAAAACAAATTTCAACGTCCTGTCACGATGGCGGTAAAAAGACTTTACTTAATTTCGGTCCGTGGCGTGTGATACGGGACATTCAAAGCCTTCCGTATTCGCTGGAATTTGGTGAAGAAATCATCACAAAAAAACTGTGAGAAGTAGAATACTTCAGAGCAAAATGGGACCTCTCCACATTAAAGCCATATCTGGTTTTCATGATAGCGATTTCTGAGAATCATTTTAAAATGAAAGTTGTGTTGTGTTTGTTCTCTTTCCTGAACCATATGACAAGTATGGGATAAAGATTTTTGAACCACATGAGATGTATGGGATTCCATTCTTTATTTTGTGACTTCCATTATTGCGTACTTCTTCCAATGGGTAGGTGTTGATAATTGAATATATCGGTGTGTTAAATCAACTTTTTTCTACATGTTTGAACTAGAAGTATTCTCTAATTTCTAAGCGATAATCGTCCACATCATCATTCAGATTTTCCAATAATCTTAGTACCTCACCACGACTTAATGAATGCCACGCTCCAACCTCTATCATCATCCATGATGTGTCCATTAATATATATTCCCTCGTTCGGAATTGCACCACTTAAAAATATATGTTTATCAATAACATTATCTTAAACATTAGGCTAAGCATGACTTATCACATACCTCATTTGGTAGTTGATCTCCCACTACATACCTTATTTACAAAGAAATATATATATTTTTAATATAATGACTAATTGATCTCCCACTACATACCTTATTTACAAAGAAATATATTTTTTAATATAATGACAAATTAAATGTAGGCACAGATGGGTGTATTTTTTAATATAATGACAAATTAAATGTAGGTACAGATGGGTGTTAGAATTATGCAGAAGAGTCCACTTCATCTCTAATAAAGACTTACGAAATCTATTTCGATCTAAGTGGAAATTTAAATGTCGTTCTCCAATCTATTACCCCACCTTTTAAATATGTTTTCCATCTTTCACCATGAATCCCACCCAACTAATGATGTTGTGTTTACTAACAATCCCACTTGTTACATTCAAACTTTCTTTAGAGTATACATTTACCTTTTTAAGCCATGGGTGTCATTTGTGATACACATGAAAAGCTTTTTCCATTTTCACTAATGATTTTATTTTTTTTATTTCATTTTTAATTTAATTAATATTAATAAAAGTGTAAGAAATATTTACTACAAACCATGCGATGAAATTAAAATGTTAAATATTACATGAAATTTTACAAGAAATTACATGAATTTGTACAAGAAATAAAGAAGTATAAGCGAAGAACTTTTCAACTATATTTAATATATAAATTTTTATTTTCATTTTCATTTTTTGGAAAATTTGATTATAAGTAAAATGGAGAAGTATTAATAAATTCTTTTTTATAAATAATTTTTAATTTTTCCTTTTTAAATATGCATAGATTTTATAGATTTTAATAAAAGTTGGGTAGAAATTATGGTTTATTATGGCAATTTAGGTTAAAAATCAAACCTTAGGTGTTAAGGTTAGATAAGATTATAGGTTATGGAAAAAAGGTGTAACTTTCATTTTCTTTCTTTTTTTTTTTTTTTGGGAAATTTAATTATTAAGTAAAATGGAAGAAGTATTTAATAAATTCCTTTTATAAGTAATTTCTAATTTTTTCCATTTTTAAATATGCATTAGATTTTTAATAAAAAGTTGGGTTTAAAATTATGGTTTTATTTATGGCAATTTAGGTTAAAAATTCAAACCTTTAGGTGTTTAAGGTTTAGACAAAAGATTATTAGGTTATGGAAAAAAGTGGTAAGGTAAAGTAGTTTCTTTGTTGCACTACCTATAATATGAGATTGTAGTAATGTTGCACCTTGAGACCCTTTGTTGAAGTTTTTTTTTATCCGCATGCATAATATTGTTAGGACATTTATGCATCAAAGGTTGTCTTATAATCTTAGCATTAATTGCTATTGATGCCCAAAATGGAATTCAAACTTAGTACTTAACAAGTGTTATATCTAGCTTAGTTTGTAATGTTTTGAGATTGTAGTAATGTTGCACCTTGAGACCCTTTGTTGAAGTTTTTTTTATATGCATGCATAATATTGTTAGGACATCTTTGCATCAAAGATTGTCTTATAATCTTAGGATTAATTGCTATTGATGCCCAAAATGGAATTTAAACTTAGTATTTAACAAGTGTTATATCTAGTTTAGTTTGTAATGTTTTGAATATAAAAATGTTTAAATGCATATTAATAATTTCAATATATTTATAAATTTATTGCAAAATGTAATTATTAAAAAAAATTATATTAATTATTTTTTTTTTATTAAATCAGAGTTTTTGTTGTGTATAGTTATTTGGTTTAGCAAATTTTAATGAAAGGAGGTGATATATTTCCTCTTTGGTATGAATTTAGAGAGATGCAATTAAATTGAAACTACTATTAACCAAATTTACTTGATTCTCCCTGTTTCAATATTCAATAAAAATAATAAATATAATTTAATTAAAACAAAAAATCTATGTTTACAAAATTTAACATATAATAACCTAGATTCCTCGTTTGTCAATGCTTGAGATAGATTTTGTAATTATGTCTGCAAATTTTGTGCAAAATCTATAGCTATATATGCTAACATGTACATCAATATGTACATCATTTTTACGAAATGTTGTATTATACTACTTCTATTTCCCATATCTAGAAGCTTAATGTTTCTCTTTTGAAACTTTGAAATTTGCCACAAATAAACCTTAAAAACAAAACTCTTCCATTAACAAATTAAGTGATGTTTTGTAAATTACATCTACATTGCAAATATATAAATATGAGTTACCATTGTGAGACGACAACCAAGGATTTGAGTGTGGAGGCAAGGAAGATGAAGATGTTTCTTCGTAACCCTACTTCATCGTCTTCAATTTTTCCTTGAAAAATTGAATTCAGCAACCAAACATAGATGAGATTTCTTTGTATAAAGGTTTACCTTTAAAAAACAGAAATATTGCAAACTTAATATCCATAAGAGAAATTATGGGGAAAGAGCTTTAACCTTTCAACCTTCGCCCTCCCTTGTAAATGGTTAGAGGATGTGGAAATTTCTTTCCCACTTTGGGTGTTTCTTAGTTTTTGTCAGTTCACAGTTAAAATGGTTTAGACCAGGGTGAATGCATGAAGATGGGTTACACTTTTTGGCAAGAGCATGAGTTGGGAGGGAGAAAAAATTAGCTCTATCGAGCTATATTTTAGCTCTCAATCGAGTTGTTTAAGGGCTTAAAAAAAACCCTCAATCGAGATCCTATGTAAGCCACAGTTACATAGGAGCTCAATCGAGCTATTTTTTTAATCTTCCTGTCGAAAACACAACAGAGAGTTTATTGTTGAAAGGGCTTGATTGAGTTATAGCTTGATTGAGCCCTTGTTTAACAATGTCAAGAGCTTGATCTAAGGTTTGTTAAACCTATCAGGCCAGGAGGTAACTCCACAAATTAATTGTGTCTAGGCATTAAGATTGCTCATAGATATACACAAGGAGGGAGAGACTCTTGGGATCCACCTCCCAGTGTCTCTTCATATTCCTATTCTCCATTATTTACTATTTACATTATTTACATATATTCACCCAATCCCAATAATTAGGTGTCAACATTCCCCCCTTTAATTTGAAGGAATATTAATGAGTCCAAGCATCGTTTTGAACCTTTTGAACTTTTCTCTTACAAGCGCTTTGGTGAAGATGTCTGCAATTCGCTCATTAGTGGAACAATAGCATAGATCAATTGCCTTGGCCTCAACATGATTTTGAATCAAATGGTATTTTATATTGATGTGTTTCGTTTGATCATGGATCTTTGGGTTCTTGGCCAACTTTATTGTAGAGGTTTTGTCACTCATGAGTGGAGTTGAATTCACTTGTTTCACCTACAAATCTTCCATAATTTCCTGAGCCACACAATTTCCATTGTTGCCTCAGTTGCTACCACATATTCTGCCTCTATTGTGGAATTTGTTAGAATTGATTATTTGTGTGATCTCTAGGAGACAACTCTTGATCCAAGACACATAGCATAACATGAAGTAGATACCCCAGTTTCTTTGTCTCCATCGATTTCTGAATAAGAGTATCCAATCAAGCTGAAGTTGCCCTGTAGAAATTCTCACTGTAAATCAACAGATTATGCAATATACTAAAACACAATACAAGATCTACTTCTACAACACTTTGTGGAAGCTTAATCGAATTGAGCAAGATCAAGAGAACACATATAACTGAGAATGAAAAATCAATCACACATAACACAGAAGAAATAACCCAGGGAAAGCCTCAGCCTAAAACCCCAATCTCTATATTATCATACAAGTGGAAATCTTGTTCAAGTTATAAAAAGAATCAGCTCTCAAGCTATCCTGCTCTCTCTGCAATCAAACAATACAACTCATAGGTTGAATAGACAGTGTATATGTTGTCCTCAAGCCCTCCAAGCCTCCTATTTCCTTGCACAGTTTTTCTTGGGGTCTAGTGAAGCCACATGTGTGAATTGGTCTCATCACACTCACTAAACTTGAAGAAGTAAATGCGCAATCCTCAAGGAAAGAATTCCTTCTGCATGCAAGGAATATTCACAATCAAATATTCTAGCAACTGATAGTACACTGTCCCTCCATCTGATCTCAACAGGGTCTCTGTCTGAACTGACATGCATGAGTTATTTATGAGAGAATACTCAGTTATCTGAAGTGCAGTAGTTACATGCATTCAAGCATTAACTAACTGAACTTACATTAACTCAACAAACTATTTGAATTAATCTAACTAGACTTGACTCAGTTAATTGAGCCAACTAATTACAACTCATCCTTATCTCTTTAACTAATGGATAAATTCCTCAATTAATGGAGAAACTATTGCATGTCCCCACATAGACTTCATGTTTTATTTTCCTTAACTAATTAACTCAAGATGAATTAATTAATTATTTTACAAACAGTTGTTAAGATCAAATTCGAATTTTACTTCACTATTTTAGTTTAGGGACTGACTAAAATAGGAAGGTATCCCAAAATCCTATTTATAGAATGCTATTTTTAGCACTTCCATTTTTCCATCCATTGTTGCTAAGATCAACACTGGCCGAACTACTATTTATAGCAGTGCTATTTTTAGCATTTCTTGTTTCTATTTTCAACACTCCCTCTCAACAAGAAAGGGATTATCAGTAACCCCAATCCTGTCTTTGTGGAACTCAAACTTTCATTTTGACAATGCCTTAGTCAAAATATCTGCATCTTGTTCCTCGGTCGAAACATACAGCAACAACATGATCCTCTTGACCACACAATCTCGAAGATGGTGATACTGGATATCTATGTGCTTGGACCTATCATGAAAAACTAGATTCTTAGAGAGTTTGATACAACTCTGGTTATCGTAGTAGATCATTGTAGGATCCATCCTTTGACCAAACAATCCGACTAGAATCTTCCACATCCAAATGGCCTCACATGCAGCCTAAATAACAGCCATGTATTCAGCCTCGGCTGAGCTAAGTGCAACTGATCTGTGTTTCCTGCTGTACCAGGAAACTGCAGTTGAACCAAGATTGAATATTCCTTTAGAAGTGATCTTCCGGTCTGATGAACTCCCTGCCCAATCCACATCTGTGAAACCCTGAAGCTTCACTCCTTCTGTCCTTCTGTACCACAATCCGAACTGAGATGTGCCTCTGAGGTATCTCAGCACATGCTTTGCCACCTTCCAAAACAACTTGGTAGGTTGAATCATAGCTTGACTTAGCCGGTTCACCGCAAAGCATAAGTCGGGTCATGTGTTCACCAGATACATAAGTGAACCCACCAGTTGCCGATAAACAGTAGCAGCTACTACCTCACCTAAAGTAGCATCCTCCTTCCTCCAGCTCCCAGCTAGAGGAGTCTCCATGGGCTTGCACTTCTCCATGTGAAAGTACCTGAGTATCTCATTGGCATACTTTCCTTGAGACACAAATACTTCACCATCTTTTTTCCACACCTCCATGCTTAGAAAGTAGTGCATAAGGCCCATGTCCTTCACCTCGAACTCTCTTGCAAGGTCCTCCTTGCAAGACTGTATCAGCTAATCATCACCTGTCAAAATCAGATCATCGACATAAAGAACAATGATCAATGGTTTACCTTCTACCATGATGTGGTAAAGGTTTACATTTGCTTCACTCTTGGTGAAGCCCAAGCCGGTGAAATATCTATCGATCTTAGTGTACCAAGCACAAGGTGCTTGCTTCAGCCCATACAAAGCCCTCTTGAGTCTGCACACAGGCGACTCATGATCGAAGGTCTCGAAACCCTCTAGTTGCTCAATGTACACCTCCTCCTCAACCTTCCCATTGAGGAATGTTGTCTTCACATCCATCTGGTGGATCTTCCACCCCATCTAAGCTGATAGTGCCAATATCGATCTAATCAATGAGTACCTTGCTACGAGAGCAAAAGTCTCATCGTAGTCGATCCCCTCGACCTATGAGAAACCTCGGGCAACAAAACTTGCCTTATGTTTCTCAACACTGCCATCAGCTGCCTGCTTTACCTTGTAATGCCATCTAGAACTCACCACTAACTTACCCTGAGATCTTGGGACAACATCCCACACACTGTTTTGAATGATAGAGTCGTACTCCTCTACCATTGCATCAACCCAAACTGGTTGCTGCACTACCTCCTCGAATGAAGAAGTTTTGGTATCCACACACTCCCCAACCAGGGCCATATACCTAGTGTATTGCTCGGGCGACCTCCTCTGTCTGCGCTGAGAAGATGGTTGTCCCACATTCTCTCGCGCATCCAGCATCAACCTGTCAGCTTCCCTTGAGCGTTTCTGCCCATCTCTGGAAGTCTCAGCATGAGTGGATGTATCCACTCCCAAATCCTCTGCATGTGGCTGCTCCGCATCAATATGAGGCTCCTCCTCCTTAGGAACTGAAGGTTCCTCCTTTGCATGCAACTTGAGCTCCCTCTCAAGTGACACTTGCATGGATTTCTACTTGTCAAACTTCAGATCCCTACGTATCATAGTCCTCTAAGTGGAAGGAAGGTACACCCAATAGTTGTGGGGTGTATTCGTGTACCCCACAAGTATTCCCAACTCAGCTGTTGGGTCTAGCTTCTTCCTGGCATCTTTGGTCACATGACAATAAACTGATGATCCAAAGATTCAGAAGTGACTTACGTCAGGTCGCTTCCCAGAATAGGCCTCCATAAGTGTCTTCATTCCCAGTATACGGTGCAGGCTTCTGTTCTACAAGTATATTTTTGTATTGCATGCCTCAGCCCACAAATTCAGTGGTAGGCTTTGGTCATGTAACATCACTCAAGCTGCTACCACAATCGATCTATTCTTCCTTTCGGCCACCCCATTCTGCTGTGGGTTATGGGGTGCCATCAATTCTTGTTTAATTCCTTCTGCAGAGCAAAAGTCTTTAAAGTGTTGGGAGACATACTCTCCACCATTGTCACTACGCGAGGCTTTTATTTTCTTTCTAGATTCTTTCTATGGTAAGGCTTTAAACTCAAAAAACCTCAAGAAGGTCTGATCCTTCTTTTACATAAAGTAGATCCAACATCTACGAGAAAAATCATCAATAAAAATAGCATAGTACCTTTGTTTAGCGGTGGAGGTTGTAGAGAAGGGTCCACAAACATCTGAGTGAACTCTCTCCAGGATTGCTCCAGCTCTACTGTCTCGATCCGGAAAGGAAGATTTCACATACTTACCAAAGGTACAACCTTTGCATGTAGTCTTCTGCTCAAGTTTTCCCTTGGGTAATCCGGTAGAAATCTGTTGCATGATCTTCAGGGCTCCATGGTGCAAGTGGCCCAGTATTCTATGCCATAGCTCGCCAACATCTTGGCTCTGCACCATCTCAACTTTGGAACTCAAAGAAGCACAATCGTCTACCTGCATCTTGTATGTATTCTTAACTCGAATCCCTATTCGCTTTGTCTATCTAGTACTGATATGCCTCAGGAATACCTTTCCTTTACTAAAGACTATATCATAGCCTTTATCTTCTAGCATAGCGACAGACACAAGATTCTTCTTTAGACCTGGAACATACTTTACATTAGTCAGGGTGAGGGGAGCTCCATGCTCCCTCTGAAACACAACTGTACCTTCACCTAAAACATGGTACTTTCCATCATCGCCCATCTCAATCCGCATATGGAGATCCTTCTCCTCCAAGGTACTAAAAATATTCTTGTCACTTGACATGTGGAATGAAGCTCCACTGTCTAGGTACCACACACATCCCACCATGGATGAAACCATGCATGCGATAAGTGAGAAATCCAACTCAAACTATGAGGCCAGTGCCTCACCATCAGATCCCTTTGAGGAACCCTTCTTGGATTTATTCTATGGACAATTTGTAGCATAATGGCCCACTTCATGACGATGAAAGCATCACACTTTCGCTTTGTTAATCTTCTTCTCGGATTTGGAATGGGAAACCTTCCCTTTCCCTTTCCTCGCCTTACTCGCTAAGGCTATATTTTCCTCATCATCTTTCTTCGATGAGGATCCATCTCTGGTGCTTCTTCTAATTTCCTCCTGCATCAGATCCGACCAAAGTCATTACCAATCTAGTAGTTTTTCTCTTCCATTAACAAAGTCTTGGTAGCTATGCTAGCTCTTAGGAAGATTGAGGAGTGCAAGACTCTCCATGTCATCATCAACGATCGTGATCCCTACACTTCCAAGCTCATCCCTGTAGATGGTGAGCTTGTTCAGATATGTAGAGATCGTTTCACCCTTTTCACACTTGATCTTATGAAGCTTGTCTTTCAGCGCCGACTTCCTCTGATCGCTGTTGTTCTGATATAAATCTTTCAATTTTTTCCACATCGAAAATGGTGTCTCTTTCCCATGGAGGCTCGAGACAATGTGATCTCGAACTCCCTCCAGGAGGATTCTCCTTGCTCTAGCCACACATTTCTTCCATTTCGCCAGTTGAGTAGCATCAATCGGCTCGGGGACCTCTTGATCAATTCCTTTAGACCGTTATCCTCTAATACTGCCTCCATGCGATCTTTCTAGGCTATATAATTCAAGTTTCCATCAAGGGCATACTCGAGTCTTAAACTGTTGAATGCCGTATGTGAAATTGAGATATGATAAGAACTTTATTTCTATATTCAGGATCCACAAACTTCGAACTTCTCCTTCTTGTATACTGTTCTTCGCCTTGATCACCTTTTCTCTGATACCATGTAGAAATTCTCACTTTAGATCAATAGATTATGCAATATACTAAAACACAATACAAGATCTACTTCTACAACACTTTGCGGAAGCTTAATCGAATTGAGCAAGATCAAGAGAACACATATAACTGAGAATGAGAAATCAATCACACATAACATAGAAGAAATAACCTAGGGAAAGCCTCAGCCTAAAACCCCAATCTCTGTATTATCATACAAATGGAAATCTTGTTCAAGTTACAAAAAGAATCAGCTCTCAAGCTATCCTGCTCTCTCTGCAATCAAACAATACAGCTCACAGACTAAATAGACACTGTATATGTCCTCCTCAAGCCCTCCAAGCCTCCTATTTCCTTGTGCAATTTTTCTTGGGGTCTAGTGAAGCCACATGTGTGAATTGGCCTCATCACACTCACTAAACCTGAAGAAGTAACTGCACAATCCTCAAGGAAATAATTCCTTCTACATGCAAGGAATATTCACAATAGAATATTCTAGCAATTGATAGTACAATGCCCCTCCATCTGATCTCAACTGGGTCTCTGTTTGAACTGACATGCATGAGTTATTTATGAGAGAATACTCAGTTATATGAAGTGCAGTAGTTACATGCATGCAAGCATTAACTAATTGAACTTACATTAATTCAACAAATTGTTTGAATTAATCTAACTAGACTTGACTCAGTTAACTGAGCCAACTAATTACAACTCAATACTACAACTCATCCTTATCTCTTTAA
>APFE031440934.1:42942-80686 GCA_000404065.3 Pinus taeda
AACTTACATTAATTCAACAAATTGTTTGAATTAATCTAACTGGACTTGACTCAGTTAACTAAGTCAACTAATTACAACTCAATATTACAACTCATCCTTATCTCTTTAACTAATGGATAAATTCCTGAATTAATGGAGAAACTGTTGCATGTCCCCACATAGACTTCATGTTTGATTTTCCTTAATTAATTAACTCAAGATGAATTAATTAATTATTTTACAAACAACTGCTAAGATCAAATTCGAATTTTACTTCACTATTTTAGTTTAGGGACTGATTAAAATAGGAAGGTATCTCGAAATTCTATTTATAGAATTCTATTTTTAGCACTTCCATTTTTCCATCCATTGTTGCTAAGATTAACACTGGTTGAATTGCTATTTATAACAATGCTATTTTTAGCATTTCTTGTTGCTATTTTCAACACGCCCACCTATGTATACTTGAGTCCAAAGTCTTGAGTTCCCTTCAAGTACTTTAGAACTCTTTTTGCAGCAAACCAATGTCCCTCATAAGCCTTTTGCATAAACCTGGAGAGGATTCCAACAACAAATGAAATGTTCATTCTGGTAGTAGCCACGTAGTTGATACTTCCTACAAGTTGTCTATACTTTGTTGCATCCTAAAATTATTTTCCTTCAATGGATGTGAGCTTCCAGTTCTGTTCCATTGGAGTAGTCAAAAGATTGCACTCAGTCATGCAAAACTTATTCAATAGATCTCCAATATACTTCTTTTGAGAGAGGAATAAAGACTTCGTAGGTTGAAAGTGGGTCTGCAAGAAAAAGTATAAAGTTGATGGCTAGTGGAGGATCAACCAACTTCCAAGTGCCATTCTTTATCAAGGCATCATACTCATTTTGCATCACTTCTTTCCATTCATCATGAGAAGCGACTTCTTTGAAGGAATTTGGTTGAAAATCTATATAAAAATTTAGTTCACAATCATAAGAAACATCCATATCAACAAGTGAATCAGAATCATCTACATCACATCCATTTTTCCTAGTTGAATTTCTTGTTCATGTCTTTCCAGCCCCATCAGGATGAACACTTTCAAGTGTCTTTGTCACCCATTTTGGAGCATCTTTCTGAGATGGTCCAGGCTTCTCAGTTGATTGAGTTGTGACTAAATCAAGATTGATTCTCCCAATTTTGTCAATCACATCACTCAAAGTGTCATCAGTGGTTTTGTAGCTTCATGTGGGGAAGGGAGTGCTTCAGAAGAATATTCAACATATTGATCCAGTATAGGAATTCCTCCTTCAAGATGTGGAATCTGATTATCAAATTCTTGAAATGATTTTTCATGTCCAAATCTATCCAAGCGATCAAGATGTCGCTCAACAACATTGTCAGCTTTAGAGGATTCAAGAAGATTACATCTCTAGATACAACAAACTTCTTGTTAACTTCATCATAGAGACGATATTCTTTGGAGGTATTTGAATACCCTAAGAAGATACACTTACGACTCCTTGCACCAAGTTTTTTTCTTTGTTCCTTTGGTATCAAGGCATAACAGGTGGAACTAAAGACCTTGAGATGCTTTACAAAAGGAATGTGGCCATACCACATCTCATAAGGAGTCTTGTTTCTAATAGCATTAGATGGACATCTATTATTTACATAAACAACACATAGAACTACATCAACCCAAAACATCAATTTTACATTCTTGAAAAAGATCATGGAACATACCATATTTAAGATTTCCATGTTCATTCTTTTAGCTACTCCGTTTTGTTGGGGATTATAAAGCACAATTTTTTTTATGTTTGATCCCATGTCGGCGAATATAGTTTTCAAATTCATTTGAAGCGTATTCTTTTCCATTATCAACATGAATAGAGCCAATATGATATTATGCATCATTTTCAATCCATGCATGAAAGTTCTTGAATGTTTGAAAAACATCATATTTTCTCTTCAATAAATAAACCCAACTCATTCTAGAGTAGTCATCAATAAATGTTATCATATATTTATTTCCATTTGCAGAAGGAATAGGGATTGGGCAACATAAGTTTGAATGAATAAGTTCAAGTTTCCTATGTGCTCTTGAATGTCAATAATGAAAAGTTTGTTTGTTGTGCTTTCCTAAGATACAAACATCACATTACTTAAGTTTCCTAGGAATTGTAGGCAAACCAGTAACTCCACTTTCCTTCAACATACAGAGGTTGTCATAATTCAATTGTCCTAATCTAGAATGCCATAAAAGACTTGATGGAAATGTACCTTCATCATAATGAGAACTGTATGAGAATTTTTGTGCATGAGCAGAGGTATCTTGCAACTTCAGAAGTCTTTCTTCTTCTTTCCCTATCATGACAAGTGAGTGATATGATGTTTTTCTGACCTAAACATTGCCATAAAACATATGAATGGAGTATCCTTACTGGCAGATGTGGACCAAGGACAACAATTTTCTTCTCAACTTCGGGAGATATAAAATATCATGTAAAAGAAAGTCTCGAAGACCAAGCAATTTGAGCATGGTTGTGCCAAGCCCTGATGGCTTGAGTTTTGATTTGTCTGCAAAGTATACTGCTCCATCAACATTGTCTGTAAATTCTTCAAAAAAATCTCTTCTAAAGGTCATGTGGCAAGTTTCTCTTGAATCAAGCAACCGTTCATTTTTCCAAGAAGCAAGTGAATCATTAAATAAGTCTTCAGTTACTCCAATATTACAATGTGCCACAACATAGTGAGTGGATTCATGTGCTTTACTTTTCTCTTTGTCATTGGTTTTACCTTTGGCTTGCTTTCTTTCCTGCTCAATTCTTTCCCAAGGCAACTTACATATAGATGCATCATGTCCATCTCTATTGCAATGTATGCAATGAAGATCACACTTTTCTCCTTGAGAGTGTCTGACCCCCTTGCCTCTGAAATTTATTCTTCCTCTTCCTCTTCGATCACCTCTTCCTCTTGCATGATTCTTCTCTCTATGTGCAAGACACACAACTTCTTCAGAAGACTGAGCAGTTGTCTTCTTCCCAAGAGCTTTCTCTCTCTCAACAAATTTCTTCACAAGGGAGTCAAAGGTAATCTCTTTAAGGTTTCCACTTGCTTTCAATGACTCAAGATAATTTGAATAAGTGGGATGTAGTGACTTGACAAAATCTATGAGAGGAAGGTCTATTTGAACATTAGTGGTTTTGATATCATGCATAATAGATCTTACTTCTAATCCTAAAACAAGAGGATCATCATTTTTCAATTCAAGACTGAACAATTTAATCATTAATTGGACAACTTCAAGTTCAGAGTGTAAGTCATAGAGTTTCTTCAACTTCTGTAAGGCTTTGAAATCATTTGAAAATGGTGAAATATGGTGACTTACCTCTTCATTGACAGATGCTGCAATCAAGGCATATGCCTTGCTATTCTTGTTTTCCCAAATGGTGATCTCCTTATCTGAGGCGGGCTTTGCGGGTTCATTATCTCCTTCTCTGACACAAACTCCTTTCCAAAACTCATTGAAAATGAGAGTGTGTTTTATCTTCCTTTACCATTCAGGATAATTCTCTTTTCCCAAGATAACTACTCCAACAATAGATATTAATGAATGCATTTTAAATCTGTGTACTATAAAAAAAATGTACTTCTGCTGCTAATATGTTGTAAGAAATTTCACTTCCGGTTGTAGTTTTGTAAAAAAAATTACAATTATGATATAAATATGTAGTAGAGGTATTATTTAAGGGAGGAAGGGTTATATAAAGGAGGAGTTATATGGGGGAGGTATTAGCTGGATAGGTAATCAGACATCGTTCAACGTATGGTAATGGAGGTATAGGAGCGGGAGGGAGAAACAAGTGGTATGGTAACCAATGATATAGCGGGTTGGTATGGTATGACAAAATTTCATATCTCATATATCACAATTGAAAAAAAAAGTAAGAGCGATTTATGGATGGTAGAGTTGTATGGTGGAGCGGTATGGTGGAAGCCATAGGTATGTAGTGATTTATTAAAGCCACAATTATAAAATCGGGAGTGGTATGTAGAGGCAATGGTATGGTGGTAGGTATACCATGTCAGGGTGTTATACAACGGACAACGGTCATATCACCATACCATGTAAGGGGGTTTATATAACGAACAATGTTCATATAACTGTGTGGGAGTAACGTAAAGTAGAGCCACCAAGTGGAAAGACCAGATTCAGGGGGAGGGGAGCGATGGTATGGCGGAGGAGCGATGCCACAATAGGGAATATGCTGCAGAAGGGAGCCACGAGTAATGCTTTCAGGCCACCTACAAAGAAGCAGTGTATGGATGCCACAAGATACCAGGTTTCCGCAAGAGTGACTAGTCGATGGAGGGTGTAAACTGTGCGGTGGAGTTGAGGTATGGAGCGGTGTGAGGGGAGGTATTAACCACTTATAAACATGATTTATACACAACATTCACAATTTCACTTCAACGCCCACCACAACTCGTTCACAAATAATGCAACATTTGAATAAAAATAGAAAGCATACCAATGCACAACATATTAGAGTTGTACACACTAGCAGTCGCACCATGCTGAGCATCCACACCATGATTATGCACCATGCATTACATGGTCTCCAACATATTGTAGGAATGACCAGAATCAAATGCACTGAGCACAATTTGCATCATAGTTCACGTACAAACAACTTCCACTTTATTCCAACACCTAGAGCAGCGTACACATCAAATTGTTCAGTGCAGAAGAGAGAGAACACTATGTCCAAACATAGAGAAAATTGGGACATATGACAGAATATGACAAGAAATAATGGCAAGAATAGGAGTTACAAGTGTAGAAGGAAGCTAAAATGGGGCTGGCTCTGATACCATGTCTGACCAAGAGGTATCTCCACAAATGAATTGTGTCTATGCATTAATATTTCTCATGGATATATACAAGGAAGGAGAGACTCTTGGAATTCACCTCCCAATGTCTCTTCATATTCCTATTCTCCATTATTTACTATTTACATTATTTACATATATTCACCCAATCCCAATGATTAGGTGTCAGCAAAAACCTTGATCGATCTATATCAAATTTTACCTTAAGCACTTGATCAAGCTATTAAGAGCTTAAAAAAAGAGTTTTAGCACTGCTTCTGTAGATTTCTTCGCAGCACCATTTTGTATCGTAGCAGACTTCAGGCGAAATTTGTCCTTACGTGGTGGGGTTGATCATGCTGATTTGTGAAGAAATCATCTATCCAATGGCATATGAGTTTGAAATTTTCAAATTCATATTATATTTTTCATCTAATTTCTTTTAAACATAGTTTTAGAAATTTTTTTGGACAATTTCAAAGGGGATTAATAAAAAATAAATAACATAAATTATACAAAACAAAAAAAATTCAAAAAATACAAATGTCTTCGTTTACGAGTCCTCTTCAAAAGGCTACTCTTGGTTTTTTAATTTATTTAAATAGTAGAAAAAAAATCTTACGTGAACACATGTGTCTACAAAATGCAATTGAAATATTACTTCACCAACTTCGAAAAATAGTAAAAAAATATAATTTTGCATGAAAAATGTTAATATGCATAAACTTGTTTTCTATGTGTAGTCATGTTTTATATATATTATTATTATATATTATATTATATATTGTTATTATATATATATGATATATATATATAATCTATATATATATATATTTGTATATTATATATCTATATATATATTATATATATTATATATATAATATATTATATATATATATATATGCCATGTGAACCCCACTATCTTAATATGTGCAAAAATTTGCAAGGACAAGCATTTCATTTAATGGAAATTTGACAGATTATAGGAAGTAACTTTTTTTTTTTAAATATCATTAGGACAACAACCTAATTCTCCACAAATTATCATTTTACTATGAATCAAAATTCACAATTCTTATATGAATTTTGAGGGTTTCAATTATGTAAAAGAGTAAAATTTCTAAATTTCATCACCACATTTGTCCCAAAAGTGTAACCCATGTTCATGCATTCCCCCACCAGGCATACATGATTTCTCTCATCTTGGAGTTGTTGGAGTTTCTCATCCATAAATCTCTGCCAACATGGTTAGTTACAACATAGTATGGAAGACAATATACAAAAAAATTGAAGCAGTTATCCACCTAGTGTGTAAATGTAGTTAATAGGGAAGACAACATCCATGAATAGTGCCCTCTTACTATTATGGAAAAGAGTTTGTCGGTGATACTGTTAAAAAATGGATAGATGGTGTTAACATTGAAACTAGACATCAAATTATTTGTCTAATCAACTGCTTACAATTTTTTTTTTTTAATTATATAATAAAAATACATTGTTTATTTCTAAGTTTAACATTATGTACATTTTGGTTAAGTCAAAGCTAAAGTGATAACAGTCAAAGTGAAAATCCATTGCTAGAGTCCTACCTTGGTAGGGGCTAATAACACTCTTGTAGGATTCTCAAGGTTAAAGCAGGGATGGAAACTAAGGTTTGTTTAAAGATGAACACTTGTTAACTATAGGATTAACTACAGGATTAACTACGTTAGTTAAACAAATTCGTAGAGACCTTCCCTCAAGGGTATTAATTATCTAATAGTGTAAATAAGTGCATGTTGTTAGTGATTTTTTTCTTTAAATAATTGTCAAGAATACTGACATAGTTTTAAACAACTATGCAAATTAAATTATAATGTAAAAAGATCAGCTAATTATTATAAGTAAGATTTATATTAATTACCAATTAGTTAAAACACTATAGTGCTAGTAATATGAGTTAAAATAATGTTAGAATGTAGAAATGAGATTTCCAATACCATGCAACAAGCCATAAGTGTAGAAGTAATTTGAGTTAGTATGTGAAAAAAGCAATTAATTGTTAATATCGACAAATTATATTTATATATATTATATATATATATATAAATAATAACTAATTATAATTATTAAATTTTAAACATGCATATGTATAGAAACTATACGAATATATTAGATTCAGCTCTTCCCAACTAAAAGAACAAAAATAGCATAAAGAATAAAATACACAAAGATGGATAAGTGAAAATATTCCTAAGAGATATTTCTTTATAAATGAAGTTTTTTGTATAGCCAACACTGACCCAAATAGTCCCAATAATCAACATGGTTTTGTGTAAATAGGATGTTTATGAGAATTTACCTCCAAAGTAGAGCAACTTTGCTTTCACCCTATTGTTAAAACTTATATTATATCTTACCAACTATTGTTAGCAACTTTTATCTCACACTTGTGTTGGACCTGATATTGTAGCAAACCTTTTATTGCTAGTACTATGAAATTATTGAATATTGAGACAATGAACTTAGATATGATGTCACAATACAACCAAGATATAATTTCTCTCTCCTTATCCACTTTTGAGATAGATCCCCCTCTGTTATTGAAAGCTAAGTGACCAAGTTAATAGTCACCTCTGCCTCTTCATTTTCCTCCAAAAATTAATTTCTAGAGTATCTTATTTTGAAATTAAAAAAAATAGGAATTTAAAAGGGCCACATGGTCAAACAAATTGAGCTTCTAATATGGGTAAGGCTCGAATTCACTAGTGTGAGGTTTTCCTTAATTCTATTTTCATAAAAAAATTAATCTCCATCATAATTGAGTAACAGGTTGTCTCCAGTTAAAAAATGAAAACTATAAACATATAAAGGGCATACACACAATTAATTGAAAATGTTACCCACTATCATTTAACTAGCTATATAACCCCCAAAGACAGAGCTTCATCAGAGATATGCATCTAATCCATGAAAATATACCATATATATGCTCAAAATATTCACTACTATTTATGTATCAATAAAATTATATTAAAAACCTCTATGCATAAATAATAGTATTTCACATAGTAGGGACTGCTTACAGTAGATTTCTTTATACATAGATTTGGTAGTTTGAATCATAATGCCATTATTAAATGAGAATGGTTTCCATTCTTAAATCTTATCTAATGACTTAATCATGAATTGTCGATCAATGGCCAAGAAAACCTTAGACCAACATACCTTGCATATGTCAATATCAATATGAAAACAATAAGACCTACATATGTTACTATCAATATGCAAAAAATTAAATAAAATAACCCAATAAAATAATCGTAGGGTTTTGAGGACCTGTCGAGTATGGTGTAGGTGTGCTTCCCATCTCTAGCAGAAGATCAGGATGTCGTCTAAATATACTACCACAAATTAGTTGGTGAAGGGCCACAAGATGTCATCCAACAACCTCATGAAGTTTGCGGGAGCATTTGTTAACCCAAAAGGCATGAACAACCATTCAAAAATGCCCTCCTTGGATTTGAAGGTAGTCTTCCACACATCAGAGGGTTCGATTGACACCTGGTGATAACTAGACTTCAAATCAATCTTGCTGAAATATTTACCCCCCTTGAGCTGGTCCAAAAGGTCATCAATCTGTGGGATTGGATACTTATTCCAGACAATTATCTTATTCAATGCTTGATATAAATACAGAGTCTCTAGGTGCCTTCTTTCTTCTATACCAACATGATCATGCTCCCATGGGGTGATTAAATTGGCCTGATGTGCCCTTTCTGCAACAACTTTTGAATTTTCCTCTTAATTTCATCATCCTCCATAGCAGAGTGTTGATATATCGGTCCATTGGGTAGAGGTGTGTCCGGGGTCAGATCAATGGAGTACTTGAACTCCCAGTGTAGGGGTACCCCTGTGGGTGAGGTGGAGATGTCCTTGTACTCCTCCATGACCTTGTCCATCTGTTGTTGCCATACAGAGGAGCCATGTTTGGAGGTTATGGATTAGGCCACAGTCTTCTTCTTTCCCTGAGGGAGAATCATAAGGAAGACAAATTCCCTAGTCTGGGAAATGATCTTACTACATTGCTTCACAGAGATCAAAGAGGTGGTGGTATGCGGTGCTACCTCTAGTATCTTGTATAGTTTATTTCCCAAAGAAATAATAATAGTGTGAGGCCTATACTCACACACAACATGACGCTTCCACAAGTATGGTTGGCCTAATAATACATCAAAAAATTCAATAGGAGAAACATCACACAATACCTCATCTGTGAAGGGCTTGATGTTGTAGGGAAGGTGACATTGCTGGCGAAGATCTCATCCTTGGTGAAGCCACCCGATGGTGTACGACTTTCACCCAATGGTGTATGGTGGTGGGTTTGGTGTGGTCGGTAAGCCAAACTACTTCATGACCTCTACTGAAATGAGGTTCTTTTGGCTTCTGCTATTGATAATGAATTGCAATGGAGAACCCTTCACCCACATCTGTGAGTGGAAGAGTCGCTCCCCCTCCTATTGATCTTCGGGATCGATTTTTTCGATCTTGCAGGTGACAATGATGGCACTGGGCTCTGCATCAATAATCTTCTTCCCTTTGTCATTCCTCTTGTCAGGTTTTGACTTAGAGTTAGAACATGCATCTGATTCAGAAGCCTTCAAGTCAACCACCAATGACTGCTTGACTCGACACTCAATTTTGTTTTCAGTGGGGTTCTTATGGAACTCACTCCATTTCCCTATGTCCTTTTTTGCCTTTGTGGTATTGTTATTTTCTTTAGGCTTCGGAAGGTTGGTGTGGGCTGCCCCGCCTTGTCTTTGTCCTTTGTTTTGTTGTTTGGGGGCGCCTTTCCCTTGATTTAGATTCATAGATCTAAAGTCTCGCTTCTTCTGTTTAAATTTATAATCAATCTTGATAGCATATCGATAGGCGGCACCAAGCGAGGAGATGTCTAGGAACTCCATCTCATCCTAGATGTACTTGTGTAGACAGTCGCGGTTTTTGAGTACTAAATACCACTAAGAACCCTTGATACCAAAATTCATGCGAAGGGTATGAAAAATATTTGTGAACTTCGGCATGTCTTGGTCCCTTCCCTATCGCGGTGTGGTCCACTTTATGTATTTATCTTCATTGCTCCTCACAGGGTAATATTGTTCCTTGATGGAAACCCAGAAAGGATTCCAAGTGGGTGCGGGTTTAAACAGTGAGGGTTACCTTTCATCCTTCTATTAATAATAGGTTTTCCACTAATCCTTGACATGGGGGGAAAATTTTAGGAGTTCAAAATTAATCTTTTCCTGATTGGAAAATTCATGAACTGAAAAATATCCTTCCAAAAAATTTACCCATCTATCTATGGTGTCTGCATTTATCTGGACTTCAAATATGGGAATGTCAAATTTGACTTGTACCTTAAGGGGAGTGGCGCCTGTTGGATTCAATTATGCAAGGAGATATTGCTCCATGATCTCATACCCAGTTGAGATCACCAGACAATAAAAGAGAATGTCTAAGACAATCTAATATCAATCCCCAATCTAGATGGACGTGCATGAAACTTCAATGTAATTTCTAATGCTACAAAGTATGAGCAAGTACCTTGCCTCCTCACAAGTTGGTGACGGTTTTTGTGCCTGATGAAAAATCCTCGCACTTCAATCAAGTGATCTCTTTCATCCACTCCTGATCCAAATCCTGCACAAAAACACAACCAAACAAAGACGACAAGTGATCTTCCACAAAAGACCGTAAGCTCAAAACATCGATAAATCACACATATAAATTATTGCAAGATTGATATAAGGGAAAGGAACATAGATTTGTATTAACCATATAAATGGAATTACATCAAATGTATACCTTCAACAAATAAGATCCTCTCCTCCAACTTGCAGTATGGTCTCCTCTCTCAAGACAGAAGAGCTCTCGCGCTATAGTTTGGATACTCTCCCTCTGCCCCCTTTCCTCTTGGTGAGATTATATAGGTTCATTTTATCCTCCAGGAGAATGTATCTAGACACCTAGGGGCTTGAGAAGTTAGGAAATTTCTACAACAATGGACACTTATCCTACTCATACATAAGTGGGTTAAGTTGATCTCCTTGGGAATGACAAACTCTAGAAACCTTTTCACAATTACGAGTTTTTTTCTCGATTATCTCAATTATGAAATAATTATTATCTCATAATTATAATATTTTGGAAAAATAATTATGATAAATTTCTCAATTATGTAATTCCACCCTTTTAACATGGGATAAATCTCACATAAGTAAAAGAAAAGGTGAAAGGGATGCATTTAATCCAAACAACTGAGGTAAGTTGATATTAGGTTTCTCTCAAAATAATGGAGTGGAAAATAGGGTTATAATAGATGCCCCCTAATGCATGAGGTCAGAAGATAAAATGATGGCCAAAATGCATTACAACAATACTCAATTCTCAAAATGGGAGGAAGGAGCCAAGACTACGAAGCTAGATCAGAAGAACTCAAATGCTGAAGTCTTAACATTGTTGATAACATCCTCAAGGTAGGCATACCCATGCTCGGTTAGAAGAAAATACTGAACATGGATGCCATGAAATACATTGCAAATCCATGAATTGAAATTCTAGAACATGGCCATGAAGATATACACAGTGGATCCATGTGACTCAATAGATAGAGCATAGCCACCAACAAATACAATGTGGATCTATGTCACAGTATACATCAGTAGGACTATGGACACATGATAGATAGAAAAGTGTCCCAGATAGTCCTCACAGTAAATAAATGATACATAACTCCTATGTAGCTTGGAAAGGATGCCATATAAAAGTGAAATGTCCTTAACCTAGGGTCTTCAACATAACCCCAATGGTACGAATCTACACCATGTGAATATATGAGTTGAAGTCGAACATGGTAGAAATCGATTGATTACTAGCCAATGAGGTAAACTAGTAACAGACATGAGGGTATCCACCAATGATGAAAATGGACCCCAAGGTACCTAGTACAGTCCACTAAGTGTCAACAAAGGAGCTAATGTCAAACACTAGTGAACTTGATCAACCAGGAGCCAATGATGTAAACCCACTGTCAATCGTGAGGAAGCCTGTCATAAAGATATGCAAGCTCCAAGGTACTAACAGTTCCTAGATCAAGCTCCTGGACGATGAGCTAAAGTCGACAAGAGAAGATTTGTTGAAGGAGGGCCTTAATGTATCCCCCATAAATCGACATGGAATAAACCAGGATGATTTGATGAATGGATGAAGTCATGAAACGATGAAATACAACTAACATGGGGATGGCCAACTCAAAAAGGTCAATAGGCTACTATAGATGGTCGACATAGGCTAAGACTTCCCTTGAACACATAGTGACATGACACAAGAGTGACTTGGAAGCATGACTAATGAGCACCATGTGATATCATGCAATTATGCAGGAGGCATCGAAGCACACTCCATATGACTAGAAGAGTAACCAACCGAAGGAGTAAAGAGACTCATATGGATGGTACAACTCCTAGGCAAGCTAAAACCCCATTGTTAGATAACGAGACAAATAGGTGCCATGTTCGAGGGTGACACAACTAACATTGCCATTTCAATGACTAATGGAAAAAGATTTTCCCTCCCTTCTCTTTTTATATTGTCGTAAAGTTGTCCCCCAATCCCGAAAAAGAGATAAAAGTATACAAGGGGGAACCTCCTAACTGAAGTAGACTAGGGTATTCCTTTTTCATAACTATTCTATCCAAATGAAAAAGGGTTAAACTTATACTAGGTAGATGACACTTTAGGTACTTTAATGAGCATGAAGTAGACAAGTGCACTCGAAAATATTTTCTAAATTAAGGAGTTTGAAAAGATATTAAAGAAAACTCTCCTTGGAGGAACGAGTGGTATAGAGGGTAGCAACTAGTTCTGGTAATGTTGGAACTACTCATGACATAAGAAGGACAAGGCTTTGGTTAGTAGGACCACTCATGACAACAGTTCCTCCAAGAAAGGGTAAAACACCAAGTGAATGTGGATAGTTGGCCAAACAAATGATGACAACGGAAAAAGGGATCCAAGGCTCAAACTGTGAAAATAGGTTGATAAAGGGGTGGCAATCACAAGGGATAAAAATGGTGGAATCCTCCTTGGGTAAATCTAGAAATGAGATGAAGAAGAGGACATGTGGCTCAGATTCTAGGTCATGGTGGGTCAGAAGGAGGAATTCCAGGTAGGAGTAAACAATGACTACATGGATGCCAACTTGGCAAAGAGGTGCTAACTAGGTGTTGTAGTGGCTACAACCACCCTCCAAAATTTTTCCTTTGCTTTTTTTTGGAGCCTCCCTCCTCGAAATATTAGCAGCTTGTCTTGCACTACTCAGGGACTTGTGTTTTCATTTGAATTTATATTTCGCTTTACAACTTACGTTTGCTTACTTGCTTTTTTGTCTAACCACAAGCTAACCCCTCATGACTTGGTTTGCATTTAGTGTTTCCACCACGTTGGAAAATTGCACTATCCTAGAGGGCAACCTACCTTGCTCTCAAGAATTGCATAGTTCAGCCCAACAGTGAGCCTTGCTCTCAAGAATTGCGTAGATCAGCCCAGAAGTGAGGTTAGGCTCTAGAACTGCGTAGACCCAGTTGATAGCTTGTCTTCAGCTGAGAAATTGCATAGATCATGAGAGGCAACCAGAGCTACTTAGCACAGGAATTGCATAGAAGTATTCCCTCAGCTGTTGTACGATGCATGTGCCGGCAGGCTGCTCTGTTCCCTCCAAAACTGTGAAAGTTTTCCATGCATACATGCCAACCCTTCGCAAAAAAAAAGCAAGAAAGAAAAAATATTCCCTAAAAAATAGGGATCTATTTTTAGCACTGGGAGTTACACTTGAGTTAATTTTAGAAACTTGCTACCACTTTTTGCTTTTTCCTATATTTTTGGCATATGCGTCATAAACACTAAATCGATCAAATATATTTAAACAATCTTCGCGAGTGCTAATTTTCACATTTGATATTGGATCTCTGGTATTCCCAAGGCATCTAGGAAACTTCGGCACAATCGACACAACTTTTTCGGGTAAGTTTTGCTTTTCAAGTCTTTTGCTGCTTTTTTTGTCGCTTTTGTTTCCTTGGCTTGTGTGAGCGTTATTTTCATGTTTTATTGAACGACCACTGATGTTTTAGTTTGTTTTAACTTGTAGAAGTGATGTTTCAAGTTTTTCATTGTATTTCTTGAGCGTCGCATGAATAACCCCATTTTTGCACTAACGATCACCGTCGCGGTGAATCTCCCCACAAGCTTTGTTCTTTGTTCATTTGACTGATTCATGCATTTGTTTTGATTGCATGCATGATCATTCACTCATATCTACACCATTCTTCACTCATGTATTCATATTTACTCATTTTCAAGTTTCCATTGGGCATATCTGGGTTGCCTTGGCTCAGATCTATCTTTTCTCGGCATGCACTGTGCATTTCTGGAACTCAAGGCTCTGCCTTGGCTCTAGGATTTGCACAGAGGCTGCTAGTCACTAGCTCCAGCTGCGCTCTGTGCAATTCTAGGAGACAATCCCCAATCCTTCCCACTATGACTGTGCAATGTGTAGTTCCAGCGAGCATCAAGATGGATTGAACTACATATTGCGCAGTTCCAATCCACAAGAAGCCTCACTGGACTGTGCTCTGCGTAGTTCCAGTCAGAATTACATTTCATTAGAAACTCGTACTGTGCAATGTGAAGATCCATCTAATAGTCCCTCACCTCTAAGAGTCACAACTGTGCAATCTTGCATAGGAGTCACCCAGTTTGTTGCATGATTGGTCCTTGAGGTGCTTTGTTTTTTAAGCTAACATTTGCTTGCTGTGAGTTTCTGCTCTGTATCTAGGTACATTAGTTGTTGAGTAGCTTCTCAGTAGTACACACATCATGGTTTCCAAGAGAGATGGATCAAAGGACACTGTAGAGAGTAGCGTTGGAGATGTGGTTGAACGGGTTCCAATGAACTTGCTATCTATGTAGAAACACAATTGTTTGTAGAGAAGGACATGAAGATCACATGGAAAGAAATAAAGGACATATTTGCAGACAGTTTCAAGGAAGATCTGGAAGATTGACAAGTCTATGTCAACATTCACAAGTCAGGCTTGTACAGGGTTGCATGAAGGTACCCTGCCTTCCTATGCATGGATATCATTCACTAGATTGTCTCACATACCGATTCTGAGATGATGACATTGATAAGTACGAGTGGAACACAACTTGCCACCTTGAGGTCGGAAAACTACCATCATATGTATCACTTTCCACAGTCGATGAACCACATGGATGCTCTATTCTTCACTCACAACAACAATGTGAACACTCAAGGTATCATGAAGAATTGGGTAAGAGATTCATTGAAGTTCAGGGTGACACCTAACCAGGTCTACCAGATGAAGTCACTCGGGAAGGCCTACCAACTCTTGGTCATCTTCGCATGTTGCTTGCACGGTCAAGAGAGCATAAAGACCTTCCCATAGAGTTGGGTGGTTAGGTTGGATCAGTGGGAAAATGAAGGAAGGCATTTCAACTGGTCAGAAATGTTGGCTCTTTAGATGACAGTGAAAGTGTCTAATACCTGAAGTCTGCTTAAGGATGAGCAAAAGGGATTTTATATGTCTGTGTACCTGCTTGATGCAATCTATACATAACATCAGTTCCTTGGAAAGGGTTGGACAAGGACCTCATTATATGATTCTATGAATGTCTATTGCAAGTTTCTCTCTGAGTGAAGCTACTGCGGAGTCATCATGATGCTATTTGACCACTTCATCACCCCGATTTATCAAATGATCTTTGAACAAAATCCACATTGCATGTCCCAACAAGTGATGCAGGCATTTCTTAACATTGCAGATTGGTATGCGCCATCGAGTGGCACCTTCAACAGGATGTTTGGTGCGGAGAAGCCTCCACATGAGCTACCAAGGTTTTCCATGAACAAGCTGGTCATGCAAGAGGTTGCATGCTACATCTCCATAGGGTTATCAACATCACTGCACAGGAGGAAGAAGGCACCATGGCATACTCTTCCTTTGTGGATTGGATTGTACAAGATTCGTACCTTGAAAGATGTGGATGCCAAGGCCAAGGACTTGAAGAAGCTTGGGTTTGCCACTAAGAGTTTCAATCCTTATGATCCCCACTGTATATGCAAAAACCAATGTGCGAAGGTGTACTACCCATGGATCCACGGGGCATGTCATTGGCCAGAGGAAGATCCTTGGAGGTATTGCTACAACTCCTCTAGGCTCAATTAATCAGTTAGCATAGAGGTAGAATGGAAAGCAACATTGTAGACAACAACACCACATGAAGAAACAACAACAACAACAATGAGTGGCAAACTGATGCAAGACAAAGGCAAGAGGAAGATTATCGAGAGCGCAGAGGTTGAGAAAAGTTACATGTTCAGAGAAGATCCACTTGTTGAGAAAGTAGCTTTGGAGATAGAGGCGAAAACACGATAGGAGAATAGAACGGAGGAAGAGAGAGAAGAAAAGGTTGGAAGATACAAAAATGAGATTGCAGGAGATAGATAAGAAGTTGAAAGTAGAGCAAGGGCTCAGGAGGAGAGAAAGGGAAGAAAATAATAAACAAGAATGGGAGTTATAGGACCAAGACACTGACCTCATTACGAGAGCATTTGAGGTTGAACCACAATCTCTGCCACCTCCAGAATCACAACAATTACTAAGTGAGCAAGGAGAAGTTTCCCTCCTTAACGATGATCCAGAGATGGACATGTAAAATCTGTTGTTTGACAACTCACACAAATGATTGTACGTGCATGAAGAAATAAGCTCTTGGATGATCACTCATCACCTGCACACATAGAATAAAGGGTGATTGTACCAGATGTTAGAAGACATCCAGTTGCCATGGACGAGGCTTCTAAGGCTTATCTAGAAGCCACAAGCTTGATGGTCAAGTTCTTGATATCAGTGAATGATAGGATGGTGAAGGAATTGCAAGAGGCTAGGAAGAGAACAAAATAGTTTGCATGATTTGCAATGGCAGAAATGAAGAAAGAAATACTCATAGAGATATCGACTTTAGATACCACCACGCGGACATTGTATAACAGATTTGTCACCATGCACAAATCAGTTTTCCATTTGTATGGTCTTCAACAATAGTGCTTGTAGACAAAAAAAACTCTCAAAGACATCCACATTGCTATTATGCACATGCAAGAATGAACAATGAGGTACAAGGGAGCCCTGCTTTACTTGCAGAAGAGGATGAAGCCATAGACTAAGCTAGACAAAGCACAGATTAGATGTTGATCTAGAACTATGAGCAACTCCCTCCCCTCGTGACTATCATTGAGGCTTCATACACACAATTGTTTAGTATTTTGGTTGTCATAGTGCAGATGCACAAGATCCCTTCCATCAGAACCCTCACCCAGGCCGTGAAGAAGAACCAAGTCACGCTGGAGGTCGAAAAATACATTGAGTAGTTGATGTGTGAAGCCACTAGTGATGACTTGTAGCTCAGTGCAGAGAACATGCAGAAGTAAATTGGTGGTACAACTACACTCAGGACAGTGTTGCACATGATTTAGGATGAGATGGACAGAGGTTTCAAAACCACACACCCAGAATCCATGGAGGAAGGAGTCCTCTTTGACAAAGACATCACCAAATAGTATGGGGACACAATAGCGCAGTACCAAGCTTGGCATTAGTTTGTCATCGAAGACCATCATGAGGATGTTACCGAGTTGGTATTTCCCCAAGACCCCAAGTAATGTTGTTTATCTTGTTAGGTTGACTCAAGCCTATTTTGTCCCACATGGGTATATGTGGAAATTGTATTACTGTAAATATGTTGTAAGTGAAATTCCAAGTGTCACTAGTGGAATGTGAACATTCGCTATGTAATGTGAAGAGTAATGAGGGCAATCCAAGAGTCAGAGGGGAATGTCAAGAGTCACCCCACCCTTTGTTATATATAGAACCTCATAACTCATAGAACAAGCTTTTGGGAGCTAAGCTTTTGGCTAGGCATTGCTTAAACAAGGCTTGGAGAGTATTATGATGAGCTTTGGCTTCTCCACAGTGCATAAAGAGTACATCTCTCTAGAGGAGCAGGCAGTGTTGACTGTAATGTTCCACTATTGGGACTAGTGGTTATCATTGGTGTATGTATGGATGTAACTTTCACTTAATAATATATAACAAATCCAACACGTTTTCATGCATATGATGTTATTGTCGTTGGATTATTCTGGTTGCTTTAGCAATGTATGTTATTTAAATTACACATTTGTTTATGAACTATTTTGTATGAAATTGTATGAATCTTGTTGTAGAAGTGTTGTTGGTTTAACCCGTCACTTTGGTTTGTGGATTGTGCTGCATTCCATCTTGTGATGTCGTTCTGCTCTTGTGTTCCTTTCAGGATTCATATTATTATAGGTTTCTAAGGGACACAATTTCTTTTCCCCTCCATGTGTTAGAAACCCCATGCATCTCACTTGACTTGCAACAAGGTCACACACATGCTTATGAGAAAGTTATCGCACTTTCCTTTGAGCGCTACCACAGTTAAGGCATTACTTTACTACCCATTGTTGGGACTCATACTCCAAATTGTATGAGGTCTAGTTGGGAATTCTTACTGGGGAGATCCCCTAACATGTTGGTGACTCTAGCATCATCAAATTTTTTGGTGGTAGAAGGAGGTCCAGATGACAAGCTGAGCCCTCAAAGTCTATTTTGAATATCTGCACACCATTCATGACTTACATTACAATCTCAACTCCAACATGTTTTTCTCATGCATAAGATTTCAAAGTGTCTAAGGACGTCATTGATGACTTGTCTCAAATTAAGTATGACGGTGAAGGTGGAAAAATCCCCTTTCTAAGGCATAGAGTTTCCTTCATAGGCTTCTGTGAAAGGAATGAAGTCCCTTTGGACGACATTGCCTATGGGCTATTCACTTACACGCTTGACGGGCACGCTGACCAGTGGTGTTGCACACTACTCGCAAAATCTATTCACTCTTATGATCACATGATCAGAGAGTTAATATGTGATTTCGGTCATTATGACCACAAAGAACTCAATAAAAAAATGATGAAATTACGGAAAAGACTTGATGAATCTCTTGCGCAATTTTGATTGTGTTTCTTGAATCTTGCTTTTCAAATCCCTGAAGATGAAATTGATTGGAAATTTCTCAAAGAATGGTTTCAGTATCTTCTTCACATATCTGAAAATCCTCATGAGTTGGAATCATTTGAACCCATCCCAGCATATCTCAGTGTTAGAGCTTCCAAATGTAAGATGGACATGGTTGTTGTCATAAGTGACCCGCTGTCCTCTTCTCATCAAACAACTCTAGCTCCGCAGAACAAGGTGGGAGAAGTTGCGAACCCATTGGTTGAATTGTCATATCCCCCCACCCCACCTGCTCTAGGTATCTATGCAGATGTGGACTGCAAGCTTGTTGGTTGTCATGTGAACTTGTTTTGTCAACCTCCATCCTCTCATTCTGTTGATCCTCCAGATTTTGGTGTCTTGTGTTCGTCCATTCCGGACTCCGCATGTGATGCTCATGAGGATCAAGTTGTCGATGTATTTGGTATTGGGTAGACAACCTATGTTGTCATTTATGATGAGTATGCATGGGAATTCGAAGAAGAAATTGCGGTGAAGGATGTCCTCCTTCCATCCATACCTCATCCTCTTTTTCCAGACATATTTTTGATTCTACCATTTCATATTTCTCTTGTGAAAAATCATTCTTGGAATTTTCTACTTCTGATCATTCACAGAACACACATGATGTCAACCCATCATTGCATTGTGAATAGGACACATTTCTTTTCGAATCCACCCAATCTATCATCTTTTCTTTGTGGAAATTCAGAGGGTGAAATTTTTTCTTCCTCATCAACCCCTCTATACAATTCGTTAGATCATGAGGATGTCGATGCTCATCTTGAATTTTCTAATCATGGCTCTTGTGATGTCTTCATTCACTCATTCAATCACGATGCTAATTCACTTGTTGATGATCTTTCTAAGCCACCGGCTTTTGATGATCTACCTACTGATGAAGTGGAAACCCCTCAATTCATCGAGGCACTACATCCCAAGCTGATGGTCATGTCAAGGCCTCATTGTCTTAAGGACAGTTCCACTTCTGATTAGAAATATGTTCAAAAACCTCAGGCTTCTCACCACTCTCCTATTTACATTGAATATCAATTTGATCAACATATTTCACATCCTCCACTAGAATCACACAATCCTGTCACTCTTGCACTAGAGGAGTCATATAAAGAAAGTCATGTTGCTAAGCAAAAGATTTCTTCTTTTGCATGTTTACTCGTATGTCAATATCAAAAGAGTGTGCATGGTTGTTGTCTATGCACAATGCACTGCTTCACCATGGTACATCCGCAAAGTGTTTGTCTTGCGCTTTTACTCTTTTCTTTTCTGTGGATGCTTTTAAACTTTGGGTGTGCTGGTCTTCATTGTTTTATCTTTCTGGCATGCTGGTTTACTTGAATATCTTTTTGGTTGACTATGCCTTCACTAACATGGGTTAACCAATGCACCGGTGGCTATATTGGAAATATCACTTTACGTGATTAGGCCCATGCACTGTTTAGTGTAGGAGTTAGAGTAGTGTTTTCTCTTTGTTCTCTTTGATTACAAGTTTTTATTTGCTTATTTGTTTTCCTTTCATTTACTTTTGTCCTTTTCTTACCTGTTTGTTTGCTTGCTACAGACCCCTACGTTTAGCTTCACATGAAATGGTGTTTGGCCCTTGAGACAGGTAGGGTGAAGTACAAGAGGACTAGTAAAACTATCAACATTTGGTTATATGTTAGCCTCTCTCTTTATTAATTTTTGGCATTCTTCAGTCGATGATACCTTGATGGAAAATACTTTTTGTTTAGAGTGAGTCTTGGTGAAAACACAACGCTTGCACTTTTAACTAGCACCACCTAATCTAATCAGTTATTCTATTTTCAGTTAACCCTTGTTAGCTTAGTCAAGTAGAGTAAGGTGAGGGAGAAAACCTTAACAAGTATGACAAAGGTATATATAACATACTTCTCTGAAGGGACATCCTCTCCTTCTCTCAATAAGTTGGGATCCCTCTTTCGCCTCATGAAATAAATAAGTGCCTATGCATAGTTCTTTGAAAACTAAAAAATTGAAAATGAAAAATAAAATAAAGGCAAAAGAAGAGAAAGGATTCCTCCACATATAGGTGAAGAAAGTAACTCCACTAGGGTACTATCAAGGCTCGCTAGCAACACAACAATGCTTGTGTTCCTAAAGTGACTCCGCTGGGGTACTATCTGGGTCTGCTGGCAGCGGGGCAACACTAGAGATGAAACTTAAACTTTGATAGTCTATATTACTTGTGCATCAATATACCCCTCATCCCCAATCGAAGCAACTCAGTTGACTTGTCTTGGTATGTTTGTTGTTCGATCAAGAGAATGGCAGGGACTATATCTTTAACTCAAGCTAGTGAAGAAGCCATAACGATCAAGGAATCGAACAATACTTCTAGAGGAGTTAGACTCGCTTTAAATGAGACAAGGTCCATACAGAGAGATTGAGTTCTACCAATGTGTCACCAATGATGTAGCGGCTACAACCACCCTCCAAAATTTTTCCTTCGCTTTGTTTTGTAGCCTCCCTACTCAAAATCTTCTCAACCTATCTTGCACTGCTGAGGTACTTGTATTTTCATTTGAATTTGTCTTTCACTTTATAGTTTGTGTTCACTTTCTTTGTTGTATAACCACAAGCTGACCCCCCTGTGACTTGGTTTGCAACCAATTATTGCACTACCTTGGAAAATTGCACAGTCCTAGAGGGAAGCCTTCCTTGCTCTCAGGAATTGCGTAGTGCAGTCGAGTAGTGAGCCTTTCTCTTAAGAATTGCATAGATAAGCCCAATAGTGATCTTAGGATCAAGAACTATGTAGACCCAGCTGACAACTTGTCTTCAACTGATGAACTGTGTAGAGCATGAGAGGCAACTAGAGCCACTCAGTCTAGGAATTGTGTAAAAGCATTCCCTAATCTATTTTTCAATGCATGTGCCAGTAGGTTGCCCATTTCGCTCTAGAACTACACAATTTCTCCATGCATGCATGGAAGCCCTTCCAAAAAAATAAAAAAGCAAAAAAAAAAAAAAACATCCCTAAAAAATTGGAATGTATTTTTAGCACTGGGAGTTACACTTGAGTTAATTTTAGAAACTTGCCGCCACTTGTCGTTTTTCCTATATTTTTGGCATGCATGTCATAAACCCTAAATCCATCAAATCTATTTAAACGGACATTGCCAAATATCATTTTCACATTTGATCTTAGAGCTTTGGCATTCTTGAGGCATCTAGGAGCCTTCAGCATAGTCAACACAACTTTTCCAGTTAAGTTTTTCTTTTAAAGTCTTTTGCTCCTTTTTCTATAACTTTTGTTTCCTTAGCTTGTGTGAGTGTTGTTTTGCATGTTTTATTGAATTACCACTAGAGTTTTAGTTTGTTTTAACTTGTAGAAGTGATGTTTCAAGTTTTTCATTGTCTTTCTTGAGCGTCACATGCATAACCATGGTTTTGCACTAACATTTGTTATCACTATGAGTCTTCCTACAAGCTTTGTTGTTCATCTATTTGAATAATTCCTACATTTTTTTTGATTGCATGCATGATCATTCACTCATATCTTCACATTCCTTCACTCATGCATTTAGAACTACTCATTTTCAAGTTGCCCATGGGCAGATCTGGGATGCCTTGGCTTAGTTCTAGTTTTTCTCAGCATGCATTACACATTTTTGGAAATCAAGGCTCTGCCTTGGCTCTAGGAATTGCGTAAAGGTTACCAGTAACTGGCTCTAGGAATTGCACAGAGGCTACGAGTCACTGGCTCCAGCTACGCTCTTCGCAGTTCTGTGAGATAGTCCCCAATCTTGCTCACTAGGATTATGCAATGTGTAGTCCCAACCAACATCAAGCTGGAATAAACTGTGCATTCCACAGTTCTAGCCCACAAAAAGCCTCTATGGACTACGCTCTGTGAAGTTAAAGTCAATAGTACATCTCACTGGAAGCTGAGACTACACAATGCGCAGATCCATCTGATAGTCCCTCACCTCTAAGCGTCACAACAACGCAATCTTGCCCAAAAATCACCCAATTTGTTGCATGATTGGTCATTGAAGTGCTTTGTGTTTTTAAGATGACATTTTCTTGTCATGAGTGTCCGCTATGTCCCTAGGTACATCAGTTGTTGAGAATCTTGTTAGCAGTACAAGCATCACGGTTTCCAAGAGAGCTGGATCAAAGGACATTGTAGAGAGTAGCACTAGAGATGTGTTTGAATGGGTTCCAATGAACTTTCCTATCTATGCAGACACACAATTGTTCATAGAGAAGGACATGAAGATCACATGGCAAGAAATAAAGGAGATATTTGCAGGCAGTTTCAAGGAAGATCTGGAATATCGACAAGTCTATGTCAACATTCACAAGTCAGGCTTGTACAAGGTTGCATGTAGGTACCCCGCCTTCCCATGCATGGATATCATTCACTGGATTGTCTCACATACCAATCCCGAGATGATTACATTGAGTAGTATCAATGGAACACAACTTTTCAGCTTCACGTCAGGAAACTACCATCAGATGTATCACTTGCCACAACTGGTGAACCACATGGATGCACTGTTCTTCACTCCCAACAACAATGTGAACATTAGATATTTCATGAAGCATTGGGTAAAATAGCCATCGAAGTTCACAGCCACACCCAACGAGATCTATATTATTAAGTAACTCAGGAAGGCCTACAAACTTATGGTCATCTTTGCATGTTACTTGCATGGTCAAGAGAGCACGAAGACCTTCCCGCAGAGTTGGGTGTTTAGGTTGGATCATTTGGAAAATGAAGGGAGGCCTTTAGATTGGTTGGACATGTTGGCTCTTCAGCTGAAAGTGCACATGTCTAATGCCTGGAGCATGTCTAAGGATGAGCAAGAAATATTCTATATGTTCGCGTACCTTCTTGATGCAATATGTTCCCAAAAACAATTCCCTGGCATGGGTTGGACATGGACAACATCAGATGATGTCATGAATGTTTATTTCAAGTTTCTCTCTGAGTGTAGCTACCGAGGAGTCATGGTGAGGCTATTTGACCACTTCATCACCCCGCTATACCAGATGGTCTTCGAATAGGGTCCACCTTGCATATCCCAAGAAGCGATGCAGGCATTTCTTAACATTGCAAATTGGTATGCCTCACTTGGTGGCACCTTCATCAGGATGTTTGGTGTGGAGAAGACTTCGCATGAGCTACCAAGCATCACTATCGACAATTTGGTCATGCAAGAGGTTGCATACCACATCTCCACAAGGTTATCAATAGGACTGCACAGGAGGAAGAAGGCACCATGGCCTACTCTTCCTTTGCGGATTGGATTGTATGAGATTTGTACCTTGAAATATGCAGATGTTGAGGCCAATAACTTGAAGAAACTTGGGTTTGGCACCAAGAGTTTCAATCCATATGATCCCCATTTCATATGTTGGAATCATTGTGCGAAGGTGTACTACCCATGGATCCACGGGGCATGTCATTGGCTAGAGGAAGATCCTTGGAGGTATTGCTACAACACCTCTAGGCTTAATGAACCGGCCAACATAGCGATAGAATGGAAAGTAGCACTATAGGCAACAACACCACAGGAAGAAACAATAATATCAACAATGAGAAAGAAACCAGTGCAAGACAAAGGCAAGAGGAAGATTATTGAGAGTGCAGAGGTTGAGAAAACCTACAAGTTTAGAGAAGATCCACTTGTTGAGAAAGTAGCTTTGGAGATAGAGGTGAAGAGGCGACAATGCAAAAGGAGAGTAGAACAAAGGAAGAGAGAGAAGCAAAGGTTGGAAGATACAAAAAGGAGATTACAGGAGACAGAGAATAAGACGAAAGGAGAGAAAGATCTTAGGAGGAGAGAAAGGGAAGAAATGCAAAAATAGGAATAGGAGTTACAGGACCAAGACACTGACCTCATGCATGTTGAAGAAAGTGTAACTAGGTTCGGTTTTCATAATGCCACAATCTTTGTAAATGATGAAATAAAAGAAATAAAATTATTTTTGTATGCCTTGCTACATGGGTTTCCTGAGCAAGAGGTTTATTTGTTAGTGGCTCTCATTTAGAGCCTTAGGATTTATTATTGAGTCAAAGATTCAATGTCATCTACAGAAGCTCTTCTTGAGCATGTGAAAAATATGAGTCTATGTCTAAATAACCCTCCAAATGACAAGCACAATCCTCATCGTCATGTTGGCTTAAAATAAAGATAAGACCTTCATGTCAGCTTATAGTTAGAAGACACATATTTTTGTTGGATCATTTTAGCTAATTTATGGAGGAAAAACTACTATAAATATACATCTAGGGTCTTCACAAAAGTGTATGTACAAAACCCAAATTCTTTGCAATTTTTGGATGGGTACACATTCTGAGATCCGCATTACAATAGGACAGATCTTGGATGTCTCTACAACTTTGATGGGTAATTACAGTCATAAGACTTCTCAATTGTAGAGAATTCATCAATATTATCTATGTCTCGGCCTCCTCACAACCTTGATGATCACTATCTCGACATACTAGACATAGTCACAATATCGACATAATTGTGATGAGAAGGATCTTAGTGATCCCATAGTAATACAATCTTGTCATATTAGACACAGTCACAGTCTTAGAATAGTTGTGATGATGAGGATCTCAGTGATCCCATAGTGACAAACTCTATCTCGGCATACATTCTGGACGTAGTCATGATCTTGGCATAATGGTAATCATGATCTCAGTCATGATCTTCATGAATACATAGTTACAAGTTCATGATCATGATGAAGATCTCGATGTAGCTCTCATATATAGATATACATATCTCAGTATAAAGGTCTCATTTTTATGGTCAAGGTCTCAGTGAAGGAGTAACAATGATCTCAGTGAAGGTGCAGGTGCAACAATGGTGCAACTATAATGACCTAAATGGTGTAATAGTGATGACCTCGATGTAGCAACAGTCATGATGATGATCTTAGCAGTGACAATGAAGAGGATGTGTGTCTTGGTCTTGGAGTGGCCTAATAGGTCAAGGGTCATGGTCTTGGTATTCATCAATTGGAATATATATAAGAATTTTGTGAGGGTTTTCCTCTCAAAGAGTGAGAGGATTTGGCCCTGGTAGAAAGCCAACATTTGTGTTCTTGTCTCTTTTGTTTTGGTAACTATTTGATGAAATAAGAAGACACACTCTAATAATAACAAGTGAATATTTTGGTAATAAGAAAAAGTTAAAAATACCTCAAAAATAGTTATCATGATGAGAAGATTCTTATTAACCTAATTTTCCCTAGATTCTTAAACAATGTCGAGGACATCTGAGGTCACACCACAGTCTCTACCACCTCCAAAATCACAACTAGTCCTGAGCGAGCAAGGATAATTTTTCCTCCTTGATGATGATCTGAAGATGGATGTGTACAATCTGTCATTTGACGCGTCACAATAAAGGATTATACATGCACAAAGAAAGTAGCTCCCGGATGATCACTCATCACCTGTGCGTATAGAGGAAAGGGTGATTGTACCATATTTTAGAAGACATCTAGTTGCAATGGTTGAGGCTTCTAAGGCTTATGCAAAAGCCAAGAGTTCGACGATCAAGTTATTGATAGCAACGAATGATTGGATGGCGGAGGACTTGCAAGAGGCCAGGGAGAGAACATATTAGTCTACAGGATCCACTATGGAAGAAATGAAGAAAACAATACTCGTGGAGATATCGACTTGGGAGACCACCATGCATACATTGTATAATAGATTTGTCACTGTGCACAAAGTAGTTGTCCATCTGTACGGTATTTAGAAATAGTGTGCACGGACATCACAAACTCTCAAAGACATCCACGCTGCTATTGCACATATGCAGGAATGGACAATGAGGTACAAGGGAGCCCCGCTTTACTTATAGAAGAGGATGAAGCCACAGGTTGAGCTAGACAAAGCATAGATTCAGATGTTGATCCAAAACTATAGCATCTCCCTCCGCTCATCACTAGCGTTGAGGCTTCCTACGCATGGTTGTTTAGGAGTCTGGATGTCATAGTGCGTATGCACAAGATCCCTTCCATCGGAACCCTCACCGAAGCCATGAAGAAAAACCAAGTCACGTTGGAGGTCGACAAGTACATAAAGTAGTTGATGCGTGAAGCCACCAGTGATGACTTGTAGCTCAGTGTAGAGAACATGTAGAAGTACATCGGTTATCCAGCCACACTCAGGATAGTGTTGCGCATGCTTCAAGATGAGTTTGGCAGAGGTTTCATAGCCACATACCTAGAAGCCATGGAGGAAATATTCTTCTTCGACAAAGATGTCACCAAACAATATGGGGACACAATAGCACAGTACCAAGCTTGGTATCAGTTCATCACTGAAGACCATCGCAAGGATGTTATCGATTTGGTCTTTCCCCAAGACCCCAAGTGATGTTGTTTTTCTTTTTAGGTTGACTCAAGCCTATTTTATCCCACAAGGGTATATGTGGAATTTGTATTATTGTAAATATGTTGTAAGTGAAATTCCAAGCGTCACTAGTGGAATGTGAACAATTGCTATGCAATGTGAAGATTCAAGAGGGTAGTCCAAGAGTCAGAGGGGATTGTCAAGGCAACCCCACCCTTTGTTATATATAGAACCTCATAACTCATAGAATAGGCTTTTGGGAGCCAAGCTTTTGGCTAGGCATTGCTTAGAGAAGGCTTGGAGAGTATTGTGATGAGCCTTGGATCCTCCACAATGTAGAGCGAGTACATCACTTTGGAGGAGTAGGTGGTATTGACTGTAATGTTCCAATATTGGGGTTGGTGGCTGTCAATGGTGTATGAATGGATGGAACTTTCACTTCATAATATATAACAAAGCCAACATGTTTTCATGCATATGTTTTTATTGTAGTTGGACTATTATGGTTGCTTTAGCAATGTATGTTATTTAACTTACACATTTGTGTATGAACTATATGAATCTTCCTGTAGACAGGTTGTTGGTTTAACTTGTCAATTTGGTTTGTGGACTATTCCACTTTCCATCTTGTGATGTCATTCCACTCGTGTGTTCCTTTTAGGCTACGTACTATTACAGGCTTCTAAGGGACACACTTCCTTTTCAACTCTGTGTGTTAGAAACCCCATGCATATCACTTGGCTCGCTGCAAGGTCATACACTTGCTTCCAACAAAGTTATCACACTTACCTCTCTGCACTACCACAGTCAAGGTAGTACTTTACTACCCACTGCTGGGAATCCTAATCCAAATGGTCTGAGGTCTGGTTAGGACTTCTTACCAAGGTGATCCCCTGACATGTTGGTGGGTCCAACACCGTCAACACTAGGGTATCCATGAGTGGGTAAGCTCTACCACCAAGCTATGACATGCATAAAGGAAGTGGTGAAAGTCACAACTTGGCAGGGTCATACCTAAGGCATAAATATGGCACTAATGGTCAAAATGAAATGGTGACAGTGATATATGACCTACCCCTATATGCCAAGTTCAAGAGAAACGCACATAAGGTCCAATGGATGTCACAATGGAAATGTCACCCTATCCTATAAAAACAATCCGGAAAGAATAGACCCATGGTTAAATCACATAATGAAAGAAATAAACATGGATGAGGTAAAAAAAAAACTATATCTTTTGATTTTTTGAATTTATAATATATATTTTTGGATTTTTGGCATACATATGGCATGACAAATAATTGCATCACACACCAAAAAAAAGAGATAAAGCATCACACTTCTATGTACAATATGTTCAAGTGTTACATAGTCCAATAGGTCATGCTAAAGTGTGCCCACAACTGGGCACATGCCAAGTGTTTCCATATGTGAACTCATGGAAGGTAAAGGTATCATATGGCTCACTAATGTGGGGCCATGCCAAAAGAAGTCAAACTTTCCAATCCGAAAAGGTTGAATATGCTAGTGACAGTCTAACATAGTCACACTCTCAAAATCAACCTGAGGACATAAGGGAGCATAAAGACATAAAGGATGTACAAGATTCTATTCAACATCTGGTAATGAGTTCAACAATTCATTGGCAATTTCGGTAGTAGAATCCCAAGACTTGACTCGGTCTATGGGTGGCACTTCCAAGGAAGGTTGAGGAGATGCCCCCTCAGTTTGTTCAAGATTTAAGTTACCAAGCCCTACGTGTTCCAAATCAGGGAGACTAGAGGCAGAAAGAGGCATAACCTCCCTATGATTAGAAGTATATAGATCCATGACCTCCAAGTTGGCTAACCAAGGAGGCTCGTCATCAAGGGAGTCATGTGGAATAGGCAGAGGGGCGACCTATGTGGGAGAATAGACATGGTAATATTCCATATTAGGATGGAGTTTCTCACCAGCGTCAGGAGGTATTAGCAGGACTGCTGGAGAGGCAATCTCTTCCACAATAGGTTGCGGAGGGTTCGCACTATCTTGATCCACTTCCATAATAACAATCGACACAACCCAAGGATCAAGAGGTTGATGGGGTCAACAGGTGCAGGAAGAGATCATATACATAGTAGCTACAATAGAAGTATAAGGAGTGTTGGGTGAAGGGCGTTGATGAAAAACTCCCATAAGAGATGAAATTTTGAACAACCCCACACCAATACTCTTTAGTTGATCGGGTTGATTTCCCATGAGTGGTACAAAATTTCTAGTAGTGGAAATCTAAGTAGATGGCACGAAAAGGTCAAGTTGATCAATTAACAATTTTGAATTTCATGAGGAAAGTAAAGCAGATGGAAAATAGACAAGACAACTTCAGTCATTGCATAAAACCAACTACAACCAAGGAGTAGGTTGTAATCTAACGTGGTGTCGACAACCTCGACATCAACATTGGTCTCTGGTAAGAAAGGAAGTAAGATCATCTCCCAGACTAGGAAATTTCTTTTCTGTCTGGTTCGTCCTCAAAGTAAGGGGAAGATCATAGCCACATCCATGGCCGTCGGGAAGGGTTTCACCATGCAGTAGAAGCATGTGGATACAGTCATGAAGGAAGACATGGACATCTTCTCCTCACCCATAGGGGTATTGTTGCACTGTCAGGACAAGCATTCATTCGATTTGACTTCTGGAGCACCTCTACCCAATGGGTTGATATATCGCCACTCCATTGTGGAAAATGTCAAGTACAAGCAGCGACATGATCAACATCGGGTGCCACACAAGTTTTAGGTGGGCAACAAATTCTGGTTGCATCTGTAGAAAGAACACCTTACAAGGGCCCATCAGAAGTTCAGACCACTCTGATATGGTCCTTACACCATTACCAAGGTTATGGGAAATAATAGTTTGGAGCACAACATTCTCCCATTCCTTCGCTTGCACTGAGTGTTCAATATGGACTGCCCTCGACCATGCTTCCCACCATTACCAGACACATTAGAGGTTGCAAAACAGCTCACCAGGGACCAAGTTCAGTAGAAGTTTCCTCATCTCATGGAGGAACTCAACGCAATGGGGACAATTGCTTCCTAATGGGGGAGGAATGATCCAGGTGGATGTTGGTAGCCACCCGCCTATCCCACTTGGATCCCCACAACTATCTCTTTCAGTTTTTTTTTTAGTTTTTTTAATTGTAGCAGAATTTACTATTTTTGGCAGTTTTTTGGGTCCGGAACTTCCAGAGCCGTTTTAAGGCCCTAAGCGACATTTTTTTGGAAAAATTGGGAGAAACATGGGTGATAGACTGATGTTTCTCACTCAAAAGTTGTAGTCCTTGGATAGATATTTCTAACGAGGTATTGTGCATGTCAAACAGAGATCGTATGCCAAAGTTACGACCCCAGGAAGTTGATGTACCAATTTACCCAAACTGGGCCCACAATTTGGTGTTTCATCTCCTAGGGTTAGGTTTTTAGATGTTATGGTTTTACATTGTTTCTAAACAATAAATAGGCCTTCGAGCCTCATTGTAACAAAGTTCAGAGGAATGTAGCCACCACATCTCTTCTTAGAGATAAGTTACCATTGCCTTAGTTGGTTTACTTCAATTTCTGTTTGTAAGCATATTTCAATATTTTACATTAATGAAATGAGGTATTATGTCCACTGCAGCTCTGTATTCATGGTTATTTCTGTAATTTGTTGCGTTCCTATTTAAATTCGGATCAAACATGGATAGTTTGCCCTCCTAACTTGATGGAAAAATTTGGAAGAACCCCCTTTGGGGCGAAGTTGTGTTTGTCAAAAGCTTGGAGAGTCATGTGGGACATGGTGAGCATTAGAGAGCCTAGAGCCTTCCAGCAGGATACAAACATAACACACATGGAAGAGCCCTCATCCACCAAAGTGCGATTAATATTCTGATGGTAAATACGCACAATGATATGGAAAGAAATTTGATGTGAAAGATGAGGAGCAACTTTATAGGCATTAAAAGCAATGAGATTAGAGTTAGATGGGAAACTCCACCAATTACAGACAACAAGGCTATGCACGACTGAGGACAGCTTTGCAAGACCTCCAAGGCTGACATGGCACAAGGATCCTAGGCTAGATCTTCGACAATACTGTAATGATGAGCAACCCTGGTAGAATGATTGTGTGCTGTCTTCCGTAGAACACCCTTGGGAGGCTGATAGACTGGCTCTACATGCTTATTGAAAGTGAGGGGTACAGTGGAGGTAGGTGGAGCTGATGAGTCCTTAGAGGGAGAAATCGACACAGGAACATCTTAATATTTGGCTCGCGTAGTGACATTGACATCTTCCTTGCACATGAATACTGATGAATTATGAGAAGATGACCCCTCGTTTCCCCCTTTCAGAGGTCGAAAAGGTTGAACAACCATCTGTTGCTAGGGTTGTCAATGAATGGATGAGTCAAAATGACATATTTTTGAGTAGATGGTGGTGAAATAAGCCTATGGACTTCATCAATTCGAGGGCCTTCGTGAGTAAGGTGGTCACCTTGACAAATTTTACAAGTGAACTTGAATTTACAATGATGTTCACTAGTGCCCCCTCCCTGAATCTGAGGGTTGGGTTGAGACTCTTGAGCATTTTTATTCTTTGGTTTATTTCTTTTATTGTTCCTTTACCACCTGATTTCTGGTTGTTCTTCGGTTGAGTGGACTTCACTGTGAGAACATTGGTGGACTTCATAGGAGAGGGTGATTTAACAGAGGTAGGCACACTTGTTGGGGCCTGAGATGTGACAATAAATTTCCCAAGTTGGGCAGCAAGTTGACTCATAGATTCAGAAATAGAACCGATCACACCATCGGCATGTGGGCCAAGAACATGATTGGGAGGGTCAATGGAAGGCCTAGGAGCATTAGGCAATACTTCGTAAAGTGCACCCGACTGTGAATATATGAGATCCAACTATTGGGAAGCTAAAACAACTTGTTCCTTAGTAACAACTTGAAACATAGACACATCCTTGGAAATATAAGGTCAGATAGATTGAATGAACCATTTACGTAAGATCTCATCAGGTAACTTGGTTCTCACCAACCTCTTGCGATGACGCCACTCATGAATATGATTAGAAATTAATGGTGTAATTGTCTTGATTGAAATTAGACAAGAGGTTAGAGTTGATATCATACTAAGTAGGTAACTAGAAGTGCGTTAAGAAATTTTGAGCAAGGGAGGAAAGGTCACCATAGGATGCGGTATCTAACTAGATATACCACTTTGTGACATCCCCAATCAACATACGTTGGAATAAGTGAAGCTTCACAAAATCTTCCTCCAAATAATTGGATGAACACCATAAGTGATAGGTGGTAATGTGCGTGGATTTATTCTCCCCAAGATTCCTTCAAACTTGGGAATATCATATGGTAATTTGGCGGGCATAGGTGGCCTCTAAGGATCATGACGGATGGGGTCATTAGTCAATTTCACCAAATATGGTAAATAAAGAGAGGATAAGAATTGATTGTGAAGTTGAATAAATGGGTCATAAGATGGAGAAACCCTGAACCAACCATGTGGTCCCCCCACATAAGGAGAATAATGATGTAGGTGCTGGTGAAGAAGAGGGTTCACCCCGGCATAAGACTATTGCAGTTCAGGATGACTAGAAAATGGATGTTGCCCTCAGGGTAAGGACCGTTAGAGAGAAAAGGACCCCCAAAGGCATGAATGCTGATGGGGTTGAACCTAGGGATAGAATAAGGACCACTCTATGCAGTAGGACCGACATAAGGGGGATAACCCATGTGAGAAATGATACTAGCAGCGAGGTTTCCCCCTAGGTAAACTAGCCCCCCAGTAAAAGTACTGGTAGGTGGTGTCCCTCCAAAAGGTAAACTATACCAAGCTTGTGACATATTAGAAGATGTTTTTCCCCCAGACTGGCCAATAACAACTAGTGATCCCCCCATCATATTACTAGAAGTAACCATGCCTAACTCAGGCACAAGAATAGTTGGTTGGGTAAAATGTGGTGCAAAGATTCCTGAACCTACTAGCTAACTAGGCTGAGGTGCCATGGTTGGCATAGGGGATGATGTGGGAATGGAAACATTTGATGAATTTGCAGGAATCATAGAAGAAATTGGTGGAATGCCCCAAGAAGAAGTGAGATGTGTGGACGAAGGAGTGGGTATAGCAACACTAAGAGGTGGCAATGAGATCATGGAAGATGATATTCCTAATGCAGAAGGTAAGGATGTCTCAGACTCCACCATAGGGTAAGTAATTGATAAAGTCACGTAAGTGTAGGCAGGTGTGGAACCGTCTGGATTTAGCCACAATAACTTCGGTCTTAAAGGATCAGTCAACAATGGATTGGTAGGGGCGTCAGAGTCATCTACCAAAGTCTCAATAGAAATCAAGTCATTATCAGAAGGACCAGGTATAGATTCTAAGACAATGTGTTGGTCTAAGTCTTGAACACCGACGAGAAATCTCCATGCAAGGGTAATAAGACCACCTCATTTAGGAGGTAAACCATGAATACGATGTGACTGTCAATGAGCGAATTCAACCAGGGTGATAACTTATAATTAAATACAATTGTGTTAGTGAAAAAACTCTAAGCCCAAAAATACTCACTCGAACCAAACAACACTCACTAGAAATGTCCTAGAAGATAGCACACGTAAACCAAAATACAAAGAAACTGGCGATGGAACAATTATACTAGTCACCTGCTTCCCAATCCTTTTATCTTCGAACTTGGTGAAAGTGCCCTTATTAAACATGGGGCACCCTCCGAGAGGATTGAGAGAGTATGACTAATATATGTCTCAGGTACAGATAAGATGAACCTAACCTTACACCCATGTATGAGCCTTGAGAAGATAGGCCACTATGGTCACCACGTACAATAACACGACCTGGGGGACAATTGCAAGACAAATTCACATGCAAGGGAAGGAAACTTAACCCTAAAAAGGAGCTAAGACTAAAAATCCCTTGAGAGTTTCCTCCCAAGATTTCCCCAAGTGATAATGACACCATTTGTATGTGTGGAGATTCCACCCTCTTAGGAGAAGGGCTTCCTTGAATGCACTACTGCAAATGGATTCAACTCCCTACCACAAGCTACTAAGTTGATTTTGAAGTCTTGGAGCAGTTAACTCACACTCCTATCTCCAAGACCCTAGCTTAAGCTAGTGTTGGTGTACTACCAGTGAAAGTAAAAGACGAATCTAGTTAATTTTATTATTGCGTTGATTTTAGTGGTTTTTGTTTACACAATCGGGATGTGGCGTGAAATTGATATGGTTTGAATGACTCTTAGTTAGTCACCCTATTGCAGCTATATGTAATTTTTGATTTTCAATTCAATTAATTCTAAGTACAAGAGGGTAAGAGCCTTCGAACACATCAATTCCTATTATGATGCACCTCTTCACTAAATCTTATTAAATGAAAATTATCCCAAATTTTGGGAATTAATGACTCAAAACAAAGCAAGAAGGCAAACCAAAACAATCTGAAAAGAAACCAAAGGAAAGGACTCCCAAGAAAGAACGCAAAGCACTCCAAAAGCGTCATAGCTAGGAAAAACAAAGCCCAATCATAGAAACACACTGAAAACATTAAAATAAAAAGCCAAAATTGAAAAAGGGAGGGTAATGTCATCAAAGTAGGGTTGTAGTACAATGACCCAACTAAGGCCAATGGTCTAAAAATCTCACAACCCAACCCTAGAGGCAAAAAGGCCTAAACAAGATCAAATGAGGGTGCTACAAAAACAGTTAAAACACACTTAAGAGAACTTTTTTAGATGACATATGCACAACCAACCACAACACCACCAAATGTGACCAAAATAACCCCAAAAAAGAGGAAACATTGCTCAACAACAGACAACAATAATGAGTAGAAGTGACAAAAGTCTGTCAATAAGATGTGGATTAGGCCTAAACAGTCACTGATAGCAACCAATCAGATCTGAAAGTGAGACCTAGAGGTGAAAATCAAGCCTCAACCCAAAGAATCAAAAAGATGCTTCAAAAATAATTTGAAGGACTAAAGGAAACACAAAACTTTGGATAGAAAAGATCACACCAAATACATGCAATCGATAATCAGTAACAAAAACCATAAATCACACAATCCTATAATCAGATCAACAATCAACAAGAGAGTCTAAGCCTAATCAAATACGAAAAAACTCCGGATAACAAATGACTGATCTAACGGAAACTAACAAACAACAACATATCTCGACCAAACCAAGCAAATGAAAAGGAGCCTAGACTGAGCAGGAACAGGGGTGAGAAAATCTGGAACAGATCAGAGCCTTTTGTAGGGCTTAAAATCCCAGTCATTGGAAAAATACTGGATCAAAGTGACCTGGGTTGCTCTCAGGATATCAAAAAGGAAGTGACTCTGGGTCTTGGTCACATAGATGATTCTCTGTGAGAGAAACTAAGAGAAAAACTCAAAAAATCCCTAAAATCTCCTGCTCAGGCTGAGAAATAAGAGAAACACACAAACAATAACCCTGAAAATAACCCAAAAAAGTAGAAACAAATAGGAAAACTCAGCAAAACAATCCAGAGATGAATCGATCAAAGACGAAGGAAAAACAAACACAAAGCAAGTATGCTCTCATTGAAAGCACCAATTCTGTTGCAGCTAAATCTACAGGAAGTTGTTGCTCCTTGATCTTATGTCCAAATCAGATCACAAAACAGAGAAAAATAGAATCAATGGAACAATAAGCCAATTCCCAACCCAAATTCTCAATTGTTAAAAAAACAGTCAGATCTACGCTATAAGGATAAGGGATTACACCTAGGATCCTCGCATGTTGGGGAATGGTTTTGAGTTTGATGCATATCTTGTGCTCCACTCGAGCAATCTAATATGTACGCACCAGATCTCTATCCTTGCACACAGTCATGACTAAACAAAGAAAGCAAGTTATCTTCCTTGGAAGATTGTTAGATCAAAATAAATAGATATCAACATATAACATACTGAACACAAATTCATGTAAGGAAGGGAACATATATTGCCATTAATTATGAAAGGAAACAATAAAATTATAAACTTTCACCTCCAAGCCTCTTCTCCACAATCCGGTATATCCAAGAAATGAGCATGAAGAGTAGTAGACCAATGGTAAAAGACCTCATAAGCTATAACAACATAATATCTAGATCTGATTCTCAATCCTATCTCTCCAAAACTAGCTAACCCTCTTAGATGTTTTAGTGTAGAAAGGCAGAAGAGAGGTCCCGAGAGGACGTATCTGGGCACTTACGACAAAGAGAAGTCATAGAAACTTCTAAGAGATAAGGCTAGGCCACCTCGAATAGATGAGGAATCACACTAATCTCCTAGGGACTAAGACACTCTAGAAGGTATCCCTAGTCACTGGCACTGAAAAGTCCCTAATCGCTCACATAGAGTGGTCTTGAGAGTGACTCTGAGCATATAGTTGCTCCCATAGGCTTCAATGTGAGAGACTTTGGGTCAAACTGGTAGAAAAAGAGTCTCGAGTCTAGAAAATGTTAGTCAGACTCAAGTACTGAGGGTCACTAACCTAGTGGGGAAAGAGGTTGATAACATCACTTCCAGAGTGGTTGTTGGATGAAGATGTGTTGCCTATGGGTAGCCATTGAAGGATCTAGGTAAAGTTATCCATTATCGCGTTCCTTTGTCACTCGAAGGCTTCCTTGAACAATATTTTGAAAGGACCTTTTGCTCCCTTGTCTTTCTTTTCTTCAACCATGAGAGGTCATTTGGGTTTGCGAGGATGGTATTGAAAAGGTTCAAACCAGTTCGGGCCCTAACTCATTATACCTTGACACGTTGGGGACATGCAAAGAAAATTAGAGAAAGGGAAGACCGCTCTGATACAACTAATTCAGACTTATGCAAGAATGCAACAGAATACATATATAAACATAAACACAAATATGCAAACAAAAACAAATCTCCATTTCATTAATATCAAATAACTAAAAGATGCTTACAAGTAGAATGTAAATAAATTAGCTCGGGCGAGGGTAGATTATCTCTGAGAAGAGATGTGGTGGCTAGATGCCTCCAATCTATGTTACAATGAGGTTCAATGGCCTTTTCATTATTGAACAACAAAGGGAAACCCTAAATAAGCAAAACCCTAACCCTAGGAGATGGAACACCAAGAGTTTGTGGGCCCCGTTTGTAGGAATTTACAGGGTAAGTTCCTCAGACAGAACACCAGAAGGACACCGCTCACAAATAGATCACAGATCAATAAACCAGTATTTTGACGTGGTTAAAACCCTCAGAGAGGGAAACAGTCCACAGCCTGCGCCAACGTGGCTACTACAGGCAA
>APFE031440934.1:87430-113991 GCA_000404065.3 Pinus taeda
CTCACTGGAACAGATGCTCCAAACACAACAGAGTAGTCCTCTCGGCCCGAAAGCAGTCAGAAACAGTAGATCTAGGAAACGACAGCCGCATGCAGTTCTACTGGCTTCAGATTTGGATCACCAACGGACGCGGCCCTCAAATAGCTCTGATACCATGTAGGAATTTACAGGTAAGTTCCTCAGACAGAACACCAGAAGGACACCGCTCACAAATAGATCACAGATCAATACACCAGTATTTTGACGTGGTTAAAACCCTCAGAGAGGGAAACAGTCCACGGCCTGCGCCAACGTGGCTACTACAGGCAATTTATTAATAAAAGAATGAAAATTTACATAAGCTTCTCTCATGCACGGTTTTCCTACAAATGACCCTCCATGCGCTTTAAATAGAATTCATGGACCAATCGGGTGTCAAGCCACGGATCAAGTGTCGGTAATACCGAGGAGAGAATGAACCGTTGGATCACTACATATCGTGACCGTCGGATTGTAAGTTACAAAATGTACAACGGTAAAGAAACACACTTTACCTAACTCTATACCTAACTCTATACTAGAGCAAGTTGAACTTAACTATTCCTATGTGTCGGAATATCCTAACACCGTTGGGGTTAGTTAGGTAGCCAACTTCTCGGGGCCATAACTTGGCCATATGATCTCTATTTTGTGTGTACGATGCCTTGTTGGAAATATATCTCTAAGGACTACAAGATTTGTGACAGGCCCTTGCATATGGCTACAAATCTATTGTGGACATCAAAAAAGCGTCATTTATGGGGTCAAAACAACTCTGAAAGTTTAGGACTCAAAAAAATGCTAAAAATAGTAAATTTTGTTGTAATAAAGGAAACTAATGAAACCAACTGGAGGTCTAGGTGGAATAGGTAGGTGGCCACCAATATCCACCTAGATCAAAATAAAATTAACCAAGTTCTTAGATTATTTGTAGTATTTCCCAAATGGAGCCTAAAAACAAAGATATAGTGATAACATCAAAAAATATTTACCGTCACATTCCACAATTATGTTATCCACATCATATAATGAAGTCTTCCTTGATGCACTCACAATATTTTCCATATCATATCGTCACATGAGATAAACAAAAAATAAACTCATCCTACCTTGCACATAAGCCTTAAAGGGATAATTCAGCCATAAAAATATTGAAAAGTGGATTACTATAGTCCCATGCCATCGTACTAATAATAAATTATTAGTCCATCCATACTATGCCAAGTAACAATTAAAGAAATCTTTATGAATAGTAGAAATATACCCAAAATATTACTAAGCTAAAGCCAAACCTTGTTGATAACAAATTCAACTTGATGCTAAGGGAACCTTAATAAAAGGAAAGTCAAAAAATGAATCTAGGTTGCTCCCTAGTTGTTCCCATAAGAGACAAAATTGATAAATAGACCATAGTAATGTGAAAATAATTAGTAATAGGCACAAATTTTGTTAAGTAATGAGAGTTTTGAAACCCTAAATTGTGGCTACCAAAATCAACTATAGGATGGAGTGAGAAAAAAAGGAAAATTTACATGTATAATAAAATGCAAACGATGTCATAATCAATGGAGAGATTTAAAAATGTTTGCATGTGTGTTCATGAAACCCAAAATCATCATTAAAAGAATAATACACACACATCAGAGAAAACTAATGACTATTATGAGGAGTTGTGAGTTAATTGTTACATTTATCCCTCTACTTGTTGAATTTTATGGATAAGATTTATCCATTGAAACATTTTCTTTCCAAATTGTGCCCTTTCAAACCACAAATTTCTTCCAATACTTACAGTCATGATAGTGGAATGGAAACTCAAATTAAGTGTCAAAACTTGGCTTCTCTTTAGCTCTAAAATATAGAGGGATAAGATTGAGCATATAACTTGAATTATACATTTCTCCTACACCAATGATTGCAATTGAATTGACGAAATTAAGAAACATACATGCATAGGTGGACTATAAGTTGCTTTCCCAAATGGTGTCAAATTAATCTCTCACAATGTGTATGATGTGCATGGGTCAGTTAAACCATGAAATGATGTTTGGTGCCAAGATTGATACACAAGGGTTTTTCCTTCACCCTTCCATTGTTAGATATTTGAGAATGGTTATGAATCATTTCAAAAATTAAAAATTTTAGAACACATATGCTAAAGGATTGCTATTATGACATTGCCATTGAATTGACTTGTTCCAATATTCATAACCTTGTAATGTAAAAACTCATATAAACTTGGATGGTTATCTTTTGTGTTTAATTCAACCCTTATAGGATTTCTTTGTAATGAGCTTCTTTACTTATGACTTCCATATCATACTTATATATTATAGTATGCTTGGAGGCCTCGAGTGATTTTATCAACATACTAACAAGCATATAATGTTGTAGGTTATTAAGATTAATTTGAGCTAAGATATAGAGAAAGACTAATATAAAATTAATACTTCACCTTTGTAAAACAACCACTTAAATATCGTTCATGAAAACATAAACAACCATGAATTATATGAATGCATATCACATAACAAGGAGTCATTGTCAATAACAATATGAATTGCATAATGAAAATCAAGGTATCATAAGCTCATCCATCAATAAATTGTAATTGATCCATCATTTTGATTTTGAGGAGGATACTTTATAGCACCTATTGGTTATTTGGGATAAATGTTTGTAGACCTAGGTGATATTAAGAGTTCTTATGGTTCCAAGGGTATCTTGAAATTTTTTTGGGTGGATTCATTATGAAAATTTGTAGCCATATTATGTATGTTTACCATTTTTAAGGTTAACATCTACCCAAAAAATAAGCATATTTCTTCTAACGACATGTCAACCTTTTAATCTTTGTTTATAGAAATGCCTAGAAAAATGGAGCTTAAACAAATTCAATTATGATAGTGAGACAAGTATTGAACTCTTAATGATCCTTGAAAAGGAAGCACATGAGTAGAGCTGAGATAATGTTTTATAATGGGTGAAGAAAATGAATTGGAAAGAACAATTAAGAAACCTAAACAACATTTTCATTCATTCATCTTTCCTAGGTTGAACATTAGGAACCCATTAATTATTCTTCCTCTCTTTCACAATGCTAACATGTAATGTAAAATAATGACAATACATATTGAATATAAAAAATATACTTTTGGAAATATTGTTGTCAACAACATCAAAACTATGTAAGGATAAGAAATTATTGAGAGGGGGAGGGGGGGTGAATAAGTAATTGTGTAGTTATTAAAAGCTTGTTCTCAATTCTTAAATTTCCTTTTTTAATTCTGCTAGTTATTTGCTAGATTGTTCAGACTACAATATAAAAATCCAGTAAAGAAAACCATTCATTAGAGCACACAATTCATCAGTTGAGCAACACACAGATATTGACACATATATTTTTAAGTGGAAACCCAAAGGGAGAAAACCACCAATATGTTTGTTGTTATGATGTGAGTTAAGAAACCATTTAATTACATAAAGTTGTTTGTGAGCACCCACTCACAGGAGGCCCCAACCCCCTTTAGATAGAAATCCACCACTTTCCAATAGGCATTAACCTCTTACGAATGTAGGCCACTACCTGCTCTAGCCACTGTTCTACTTTTCATACAATTTTCAGACTGAAAACAAAGGCTAATTCATATGCTCAAGAATATAGACCTGATCTATTGCTATACCAATTCCTTCCCTTCAGTTATGCAACTTCACTTCTTAACCAACTCTCATCTCTGCCCTCTGCTCTATTGTAAACACTGTTAGCTCTCAACACTTGACTCTCTTATCCTCACTTCACTCAGTCTTATAACAACTATTGTATTCCTTGCTTGCTCAAAGGAAATCCCTGAGTTTTTTTCCTCTACTATGCAAAGGTAGATGCTGTCTTTGTTGTCCTCTTGTTGTCTCTATTGTATTTGTTACTCAGTGTTTGATAGTGTGCTTCTGCATGGCACTACCTACTGCTATTCCATCAAAACCTGAAAGCCATTGCCACTACATTAAGAGAGATAGGTACCTGTGACTTATACATACTTGAGAATTAAATCCTAGACTATTCTCAACACATAACAAGTACCTCCATTGAATTCATCATGTGTAGACAACTTGGACCTTCATTCTTTTTAAATTACCATAGAGCAAAAAATGTAATTAAGGTATGTCTCTTCCTCCTGCTCTAGTTGCAACACACCATCAAAGCTCATAAACTTAGTGGTATGGAGTCCCTGAGCCATCTTCCACATTAAATTTATTTTGGCGTGCAAGTGAGACTGATGGCAGCTTGTTTCTATTGTTTCAATTAATAAAATGGCACCAACCTCTTTGTGAACATTTACTTTAGTTGTCGACCCATTCATCCTCTATATATTGTGCCCTTGAGTTGCCAACTTGATTAGGTGCTTAATATTTAGCTAAAATTTTTTTCTCAAAATCTCTCAAAACCTGAAAAATCGTCTTCGTTTTAGCGATACGATCCCAATGAAACTTGTTTCACTCAAAACTGAGTTCGTATGAGGAATCGTGTTCTATCTGCTTTTCCAAAGAGAGGAATTTTGCAAAAAAAGGTAAGTCACTGCACAATTAGTAGTCCGTATTGCTAATGTGGCAGGTGACTGGGTAGGGTCAAAGGTGGTAAACGACCAACCAAGTTTCGCCAAGTGGTGCATTGTGATTGGTCTGCAGGTGTGGTGATTTAGCTCGATTCTATTGGTCGAAGGATGGACCAATGAGGAGGGGAAATGTGGCAAGCCCGGAGGTCACCATGTGTCCCTCCCCAAAGGTCAAACTGGCATCAGTGCACTTAACAAAGTGTATGGGCAGTTCGGCAGAGTCAAACCTGTGACCTCGCCTGAACAATTTCCAAGACTTACAAGTGCACCTGAGCTTTGGTCCTTACAAGTCTATGGTTGCGTATTGTATACATTATGTTAACCGTTGGCAGTTGGGGGAGGAGGAAGCCAGCCCTGTGGGCTAGCCCCCCTCACATGTGACCAAACACGAAGAATTGATGACTGACGCAAGTTATAATTGTTAGCATTAAACTGTTAGGTTACCACGACATGTGTCCACTTCCACGAAGACTGCCAAGTCAACGGTTACCTAACTGCACAATTAGCACTGTTTACAATTAACGTTAATTAATATCTGCTTATCCACTAATTAATGCAGGATTAAGACGGTTGTAATTCTAGCAAAGTCGACAAATCTGGATTTTCTCCAAAATTAGATGAGTTAACTAGATTTCTTCCAGTTTTAGTGGAGAATTCCTAATAGAAATTGATTTTTCCATAACTTTTGCAAAATTTGACCAAATTGGGATCAAGAAAAGGAATTCCAAGATGATTTTGATGTTCTGAGCACATTGAAGCAGGTTTAAGGAAAAGTAGAGCATTGTAACAAAACCTTTTCCATTTTGAGCTAATGTAGAGGTCCAAGCCATGGAAGTTGGACCAAAGAGATGTAGCCTAGGAGGGGTGAACTCCTTCATCAAAGCAATGTGTTAAGTGTTCATTTTGATGGTTCGCTTTAAATTTGTTTGCTAATGTTAAATACTTTACTTTCATGTTATTTTTCTCATGAATTGACATAAAAACTTGACAAAATTTACTTGTTCATTCACAAACACCATAAAAGAAACCTATGCACATGAAACAAATGATAAGCAATTGTTTTTAATTTTGAAGTTGAAATTAGCATAGCAAAATTAACATTCAACAACAAATCAAGTTGGTGTTAGAGCAAAGGTTATTTTCTTGATTGCTTGAAGTTTTGTGCAAGTAGGGTTTCAATGGTTTCGAATTTGTGATGCTTACAAGGTTAAAGTTGTAGAGAGGAGAAGCGAAACTATTGGTTGCAACTCCTGAGGTAATGCCCAGAATAAGGAGAGCCACAAGGTCACAATCTCCACCCAAAGTTCCAATCCCAAATGCACTTGAAGCACCTCAAGTTTTACCTTCAATTGAGATTGAGGAGGTACAAGAAGTACTAGAAGATGAGGTTGGATCCAAAGCCATCATGTATGGAGAAAGAGAGATTGAAGGTATTTCAGAAGAGGAAGCAATCAAGAAATCTTTCTATGACTTAACTAACATGGTTAGAGTCCTCTATGAAGAGAGGAATAATAGAATGGCTAGAGAGTGTTTAAGTCCCCACATGGAGAGGGAAGCTCATGAGATAAAAATGATGAAAAGAAGGATTCAAAGGGTAATGGAGGAAAGCCTCCTCCATCTCCACCGTCTTCATATTCCTCATCATATTCATCATCCTCATCATCTCAAACAACACCATCTTCCACTTCCACCACAAAAATTGTTCATACTCATTCAAAAAAACCAAAGGAAAAAACTCCCCTACTCAAATTGGACACTAAGTTTGAAATTCCCATGTACAATGGTGAGGTCAATGTAGAAAAGTTAAACAATTGGATTCAACAATTGGAGGTTTATTACAGAATTCTAAACCTTCAAGAAGATGACATAAAAATCCAGTTGGCTTCGTTGAGGCTAGAAGGAGCAACACTAGTCTGGTGGGAAGCAAAGACTTAAGAGGAAATGCAAATTCATGGTAAGATATCCATTTCCTGGGTTGAATTTATTTTCTGCAATTAAAAAATAGTTTTATCCTTTAGCCTATATGCAAAAATCCATTATGAGTTGGTGAAATTTTAGGCAACTCAAGGGACAAACAGTTCAAGACTATACCTAGGAGTTTAGGAAAATGGCTGTGTTATTAGGAGTAAACTTGAATTCCCAAGATACACTGTTGAAATATATTGGGGGTTTACATTCCTATTTAAACCATACTATCCTTATGTTCAGTCCAAGCAACTTAGATGAGGTATGTGTGCAAGCCACGCATCTTGAAGCAAGAGGAAAGAACATTCAGGAAGAGGGTAGTAAGAAGAAGCCATTCAAGGGTAAGGAGAAAGAGAAGGGTGGAAAATGGAAAGGAAAGAAGAATGCAAGTGTGATGAAAGAAGGGGAGAAAACTATATGCCAACATTGTTCTAAAGTGGGCCATGATGAAACCAAATGTTAGAAATTACATCCTGAACTAAGGCCCAAGAAACCAAACAATAAGGGAAAATAAAAGATGATTGCTACCACACAACATGATCTTGGATCTAATTCTGGTGATGAGACCAAGATTTCAGCCATCATCACAAAAGGAAAAGAAGATATTGCAAGCATTAGTTCCTCACATAGTCACAACAACACTCCAAATGAAGAATCAAGGATATAACTGTTCCATGTAAGGGTAATTTCAAATCATACAAAGATTGATGCATTATTTGATAGTGGGTCATAATCAAACATAACTTCAGAAGACTTGGTCAAAAATATTAACCTTGAAATTCTACCTCATCACAAGCCATATCCCTTGGGTTGGATAGTCAATAATGCAAATTTACAGGTTACAAGCAAAATGCTTATTCAGGTTTTCCATTATTGAAAAATTCATTGATGAAGTTGAGTTAGATGTAGTTCCACTTGACATCTCAGGAATCATTTTGGGAAGCCCATATTTGTATTATAGGAAAGTAGTATTTTATCCCCATGAGAACAAATATTTGTTGCTCAAGGATGTAGTGGATTATATTGTGAAAGCCCATCGCAAGAAGTTAAACATTTCTTTCGTTAATGTAGGGCAGATGAAGAGACTAGTAAATGCAAGTAAAATGTTTTTGTTTCTCATGATCAAGAAAAAGAATGATATTGATTATGAATCTTTTAAAGGCTGTGATGATAAATTAAAATCTTATTTGTTTGATGTGGTAATCAAGCATGGTGAGATGTTTCAGGAACCAAAGGGGTTACCTCCCAAGAGGGGAATTCAACATGAGATACAGCTGTAGCAGGATGTTCCACTTCCAAACATTGGCATGTATCATATGTCGATCATGGAGAGCATGGAAATCAAGAAGCAAATTCAAGAATTGTTGAACAAAGGTATCATACTCCCATCTACTTCGCCATGTGATTCACCCATTGTCTTGGTGCCAAAGAAGGATCGGGCTTTGCGCATGTGTGTGGATTTCCATGCACTGAACAAAATAACGGTAAAGAATCATTATCCAATCCGAAGAATTAATGATTTTCTTGATCAATTTAGGTATGCAAAGTATTTCACTAAGTTATACTTACGAAGTGGTTATCATCAAGTTAGAATAGTTGAAGAGGACATTTCGAAAACTACATTTAAAACTAAACAAGGATTGTTTGAGTGGCTTGTTATGCCTTTTGGTCTTACAAATGCTCCAACTACTTTCATGAGAGTTATGAATGGTGTATTGAGACCATTTCTAGATGAATTTGTTATTGTTTACTTAGATGATATTCTCATATTCAGCAATTCCAGAGATGAACATGTCATGCATGTGAAAAAAGTACTTGATGTCTTGAGAAAAGAACAATTGTTTTTAAAGATGTCAAAATGTGAATTCAGCAAGACTTCTTTAGTGTATTTGGAACACATTGTTGTAGGAGGTGAGCTGAAGATAGACCCCTCTAAGGTTGAGGTAATTTTGAATTGGCCCAAGCCCAATGAAGTTAGAGAGGTAAGAAGCTTTCTTGGGGAAACACAATGTTGGAGGAAATTTATTGCTAATTTTTCTTCCATTGCAGCACCACTACATGCATTGACTAGTGTCAAGAAAGTCTTCCATTGGGGAGATGTACCAAAGAAAGAATTTGACGTTTTAAAATAAAAGATCATTTTAGCACCGGTATTGGATCTTCCAGATCTTAGACAACCATTTGATATTCAAACAGATGCAAGTGATTACGCCATGGGAGTATTTCTTATGGAGTATGGTAAGCCCATTTCATTTCATTATGAAATTTTTAATGGTGTTGTGACTCACTATCCCACTTATGAAAAATAACTTTACGCATTGGTACAAAGTGTTAAAAACTGGAAACACTACTTGATGGGGAAGGAGACCATTATCCATATTGACCATCAACCATTGCAGTATTTACATTCATAGTCAAAGTTGCAACAATCATGACACTTCAGATGGATGGGTTTTCTAAAAAAATTGCATTTGGTTATCAAGTAAAAAAAGGGAATCTATAATAAGGTAGTTGATATGCTTTGTAGGCCTATTGTAAATTCATCTATTATACTCAAGCCCAATTTTGTTTTACATGAAAGTTACATTGAGAAATATGCATATGATAATGACTTTCAAGATGTGTATGCAAGCTTGAGGCAAGGAAACCAAATTGAAGAGTTAGATTACCATGTACATAACAATTTGTTGTATCACTTGGGCAAGTTATTTATTCCACAGGGAGATAGAAATAGTATCATAAGGGAGGTGCACACTTCATTGATTGGTGGATACCTTGGTGTAGGCAAGACAGTAGCGAATCTGCAAAGGTATTGTTTTTGGCCACGCATGTTTGATAATGTATCTCATTTCATTAGAGGATGTTCTTTGTGTGCAACGAGTAAGACTAGCAATAGGAAACTAGGATTGTACACTCCACTTCTAGTACCTTCACATCCATGGGAGAGTATCTCAATGGATTTTGCAGGAGGTCTTCCATTGTCAAGGAAAGGTCATGATTACTTATATGTAGTTGTAGATAGGTTCAACAAGATGTGTATTCTAATGCCCTGTAGAAAGAAAATTACATTTGAACAAATAGCTCATCTTTTCTTTCAAAATATTTGGGTTCATTTTGGTCTTCCTACTTCCATCGTAAGTGATCGATATTCTTGATTTGTTGGTAATTTTTCATCAAATTTGTGGGACATGATGGACACTAAGTTGAAGAAGAGTATAACCTTTCATCCAAAAATAGATGGAAAAACCGAGGTGGTCAACATGACAATCATTCGTCCTCTTAGAGGAGATTGCAACAAACATCCCAAGTTGTGGGATGAATAGTTGCATTACATACAACATGCATACAACAGGGCAAAGCATTCTTCCACAAACACATCACTATTTGAGGCATGTTTTGGGTACTTGCCAAGATCGCCATTGGACTTCATCTTTGAGAAATATGTCGCCATCGATGGTCATAGTGACATTGATAAGGCAAGGAAGTTCATTGAGAAAACTCAGTGGATACATCACACAGTGTAGGAACAATTTGAAAAGAGTCAAAGTAGCTACAAGGCAAGGCATGAAAAACATCGTGTCAATCATAAATTTCAATTTGGAGACAAATTTGGTTATATATTAGCAAAGATAGACTTCAAGGGGAAGGTAAAAATCTGAAGCCAATCCGTTATGTTCCTTTCAAAATTCTCGAAAATATTGGTAACAATGCATTTAAGCTAGATTTTCCTCCTTATATGCAAATATACTCAGTTGTTAATGTTGATAATTTGAGATTGTTTGAGCCTCCTTTGATTGATGATAAAGGAGAGTACATTTAGCTGCCAACAATAGATGATTTCTCACCATAATATCTTGATGAACATAAGCAAGATCTCATACTTAAAATAAGAACTACAACTTCAAAGAGAAGGAATGTCGAATACCTTCGAGTGGGACTGAAGGGACAAAATACTTCTAAGGCTAAATGGATGCAGATTAAGAAGGTGAGGGAGTTGTACCCTCACCTATTGAAGAATTGATAGTATCTTTTGGGGTCCAAAAGGCTTATAGTGGGGAGGAATGATCAGGGGCTCAGTATTTAGCTCAAAAATCAAAGTGCTCAAAAGTGCTCAAAACCTGAACGACCACGTTTATCTCGACGATACGATCCCAACGCAACTCATTTCACTCAAAACTGAGTTCGTATGAAGAATATATCGTGTTTTGTCCATTTTGCCAAACAAAGGAATTTTGCAAAAAAAAAGATACAGTCACTGCACAGTCAGTAGTTTGTACTGTTGACGTGTTAGGTGACTATATAAGGTCAAAGGTGGTCACGAAAAACCATGTTTCACCAAGTGGTGCATTGTGATTCGTTTTCAAGTGTGGTGATTTGGATCATATTATTGGTCGGAGGATGGACCAATGAGGAGGGCACATGTGACAAGACTGGAGGCCGCCACATGTCCCTCCCCAAAGGTCGGACTGGCATCAGCGCACTTAAAAAATTTATGGGCAGGTCGACGGAGTCGAACCCGCAACCTTGCCTAAACACACTCTAAGACTTACCACTACACCCACGCTTTGGTTCTTACAAGTCTACGGTCGCAAATTGCATACATTATATTAACCGTTGGTTGTTGGGGGAGGAGGGATCCAGCCCCATGGGCCAGCCCCCTCCCATGTGACAAAACACGAAGAACCAATGGCCAATGCAAGTTATAACTGTTATCATTAAATCATTGGGTTAGCATGACATGTGTCCACTTCCACAAAGACCACCAAGCCAACGGTTATATAATCATGCGATTAGCGCCAATTACAGTTAACATTAATTAATATTTGCTTATAAACTAATTAATGCAGGATTAAGATTGAGTTAATTCTAGAGGAGCCAACAAATCTTGATTTTCTCCAAAATTAGCTGAGTTAACTGGAGTTCCTCTAGTTTTACTGGAGAATTCCTAAGAGAAATTGATTTTGCCATAACTTATGCAAAATTCGACCAAATTGAGATTAGGAAAAGGAATTCCTAGATGATTTTGATATTTTGAGCACATTGAAGCAGGTTTCAGGAGTATTAGAGTATTCTAAACAACACTTTTTCCATTTTGAAATAATAGAGAGTCTTAAGCCATGGAAGTTGGACCAAGGAGATGTAGCCCAAGAGGGGTGAACTCCTTCATAAAAACACTATGTTAAGTGTTCATTTTTATGGTTTGTTGTACATTTGTTTGTTGTTGTTCAACACTTTAGTTTCATGCTATTTTTCTCATGAATTTGACATAAAAACTTGACAAAATTTACTTGTTCATTCACAAACACCATAAAAGAAACCTATGTACATGAAGCAAATTATAAGCAATTGTTTTTAATTTGAAGTTTAAATTAACACAACAAAACTAACATTCGACAACAGAGCACAACTCATCCATGAATGTGACACAAGGATTTGCTGACTCATCCATATTTTTGAACATATGCCATTATCTGTGTCAGATCTCGGAAGCCCTGAATTAGGGGAATTTTGAGTTCTAAAATGGGCTTCCTAAGAAAAATGTACAATCAAAATAAACTTTATAAGAACCAATAGGATTCAATATTATGATGTCAACCATGGGGGATGAGTCACCATTTTTGGAGTAAAAAAGTACAAATATTAAAAAATAATAAAATGATTAAATTACTTTTTCAACTCTTATTTTCAACTTATCTCCCTAAGTTTTTACTCAAATTTTGAGTGGGAGTAATCGTTGGATGAAAAATTTAATTCCTCATCCAAGGAGTACCCATGTTTCATACTTTCGATGGACCCTACTACACGAAAAATGAGAAATACATGAAAAAACGTGATTGCAATCATGTTTTTCATGTATTTCTTATTCTTCATGTAGTAGGGTTCATAGAAAGTATGCAACCTAGGTACTCCTTGGATAAGGAATCAAATACTGCATCCAATGAGTGTTTCTGCTCGCAATTTGAGTAAACCCATAGGGAGATAAGTTGAAAAAATAGTTTTGGTTTTTTACCCTCTAAAATTTAATGATGTAATCTAATCTTATTTTATTATTTCCACTATTATTTTATAATTTCCTTAGGAGGCCCATGTTAGACCTCAAAATTCCCCTAATGATACTCGTAACTTTTCTTTAAATACAATTTCATAAGAGTTACAAGATTTTTGGCACTGGCCCACTTGTCCTTAGCACGTTTCTTTGCACCTTTCCTTTGATTTTGGTTCGAGCCCCTTCAAAGACTTTCCCACAATATTTTTCCTTATTCATGGCTCGAACACCCTTGATTACTGGAACACATGAAACCTTTACAAAAAAGTTCCAGTGCGCATCTATTGATATTTGACAAACTTCTAGATGTTTCCAAGAAATTCTGTCACCCATCTATGTTATTTGCCACAAAATCCAAGCGCTTTATCATCCATTTTTTTATTATTCCTTACAGGCTTCCGGGTCACGATGGCTTCACTAGGGGAGCAATACCATACCACATGCATTCATATTGGGGGATACATATTGAGAAAAATATGACATAATATATTGAACATATATTAGTGGGCAAAGGATTTTTTATATTGGCAAGTATAAAAAATGGAGTTTAAAGTTAATGAAAAAATATAAAGGGGTATCAAAAATGTTAATGAAAAAATGGATACCTAGAATATCTAGTGAAATTAGGGTTTTTTATTTTTCAGGAAGGTGTATTGGGTTCATATTGGTAGGGGGTTAAATAATGCAATTTTTAGAGATATTTTCCAATATGTAATCAAATTAGGGGTATTGTTTAATATGCCATGAACACACGTGATATGTCATAAGTTCATTGAGTGAAGCCCCACTGTTCTGGGTAGTTCTACCGTTACCTCGGGTTGATTCCATCCCATAACCTATTCTTAAATAAACTTCCAAGCTTTTGGGCTTTCGGGTTTCCAGTCTTCCTACTACCTGAGTTTTATGCCATCCCATAATTCCTTTTTAAATAAATTTGGGCTTTCGGGGTTTCGGGCTTCCCGCTACCCGGGCTCAATATAATCCTATAACATTTTGAATAATCCTCTGGGGGTTCGAGCCTTTCGGAGTTTCGGGCACTGCTAATAAGGGTTTCTCGGCAATAGCTTCAAACTCCTTACTTTGATTGATCATAATTTTTTTATCTAGAGGGCCATTTGTAGACTTCCACATACTTTTGGAAAGATATTTCCAGGCACTTTCCAACTATGCCACTTGCAGGAGAAACTGAGCTAATCACTTGAGACATAATTTCCTCCAAATTCTGGGACTCTCCACCCATCATAGCCATCTTTTTATGGCTTCTCCACTAAGTCTGCTACTATGATGATTCTCTAAAGAACAATAAAACAAACATGGGATCCCCTTTGGACAACATGCTCATTGTTGCCAATAACTATTGCCTCTGACCTCAATGCTAATCTGGTTGACATCAATGCCAACATACGAAGTGCCACCAACCTTTTCAAATAATGCCAACTTTCTAACAATTCCCCCCTTTCGCATTGATGGAAACAAACTAGCCCCCCCTTGAAACCAACCATGATTTTCCTCATTGTTTTTCTTCTCCTTGGCAATACTAATGTTCTTCCCTTTTCTCATCAATGGAAAAGGATACTTCTGAAGTCTCCCCCTGAAACACTAAAACCTACTTTTCAATTGATACTTCAAGTTGAGTAGCTACAAATACTAATTGTAATTGAGTCATTTCGGAGGAGGAGTCACAACTCCTATCTACTTCCAGAGATACACAAAGGGATTTATTTCAAGTGGCTTAGTAAATATGTCTACAAGTTGTTCTTTAGTGGCCACATATTAAATTCAAACAACACTAGCAACAACATGTTCTCTTAAGAAATGGAAATTGATAGGAATGTGCTTGGTCTTTGAGTTCATGACAGGGTTCTTATATATGGTGATAGCACTAGTGTTGTCACACATGATTAGAATCGGATCAATCAAATCTACCTTAATGTATTTCAAGGTCTGCTTCATCTAGAGAATTTTCGAGCAAAAAATGGTAGCTACAATATACTTTCCTTTAGTAGTTGATAGAGAGATATGGTGTCTTATTTCTTCTTGACCCAAGACACTAAGCAGTCTCCTAGAAAGAATGCTTCACTAGAGGTGCTCTTCCTGTCATCAATATTGCCTTCTCAATCAACATTAATATAGGAATTTAATCTAAACTTGATGCTCCTAGCATACCAAAACCCATATCTTTTTGTGCCTTTCACATATCTGAATATCCTTTTGACAACAATGATATGAATTTCATGGGGATAGTCCTAGAATATGGCCACTAGGGATACTGCATGCATGCTAATTGGTCTAGATGCTATGAGATATAACAAGATTTCTATCATCGATATGTAGACAGTCTGATTAACTAGCAATGTCTCATATTATTTTCGTAACTTACAACCTGTAACCATGGGGGTCCTATCTGGCTTGCAATCTTCCAATCCAAATTTGTTCAGAGTTTCTTTCAGGTATTTGGACTTGGAGATAAATACCCCATCCTTTGATTGAGAAATTTACAATATTAAGAAAAAGGATAGTTCTCCTATCATGAACATCTCAAACTTTATATGCATACGGTTTGCAAATTGATGTCCCAACCACTATAGATCACTGCTAAATATTATGTCATCCACATACATTACCACAAGTAGTAGGTGTTCATCTTCAGATTTTATATACAAATTTCTATCTACAGTTCCCCTCTTGAAGCCTTGTTGCTGAAAGTACTTATCTAATCTTACATACTAGGATCTAAGGGTTTATTTGAGTCCATATAAGGCCTTTTTCAATTTGCACACAAACCCTTCATTTTAAGTGAGCATGAACCCCTCTGCCTTCTCAATATAAACTTCTTCTTCTAGATCTCCATTGAGAAATGTTGACTTCACATCCATCTGATACACCTTGATGTTTTTATGACTGGAAAAAGCAAGAAACATTTTGATAGCTTTTGGTCTTACTATAGGTGCGAAGGTTTCTTCAAAATATACTCCCTCTATTTGTGCATATCCTTTGTAGAATAGATGAGCTTTGTTCCTAATCACTTCACGTTTCTTATTTAGCTTATTTTTGAAGACCCATATGGTGCCTATGACATTTTTCTCTTTGGGTCTTGGAACAATCTCGTAAGTGTCATTGTTCTCGATTTAATCCGACTCTTCATTCATTTCCTTTATCCAGGATTGATCTTCACTTTCCTAACTAAGGTTCTTTGGCTCAATCTAAGTTAGCAGAGCTAGGTTTACACATATTGGGCTACCAAGGAATATCCTCCTAGTTTGAACATTGAGTCTTTGATCACCAATAATTTGGATATATAGATGTTGTTTCTGTACATACCCTAAGGTATTTTTAGGCCTTGGTGTTGTACTTATTTCTTCATCTTCATCATTTTCCTTTGTTTCTTCTTAATCTAAGAGTATGGTGGCTAAAATTTCTATTCCATCTAAGCTCATGTATCCTTTGAAAGACTTGGATTTTGGCATTATTTCATCCAATACTATATCAATGCAGTCCTCAACTCTCTTTGTTCTTTTTTTGTAGCATCTGTAACCTTTACTTCAGGCTGACTACCCTATAAATATACCCTCATCAGTGTGAGAATAAAATTTTCCAGGATTTTGATTATTCTTTTTAATAAAACATGTTTCTCCAAACACCTTGTAGCATTTCACTAATGCAGGTCTCCCCTTTCACAACTTGTAGGGAGTCTTATCACTATTAGGCTTGAGTTTTGTTATGTTTTCTAGGTACACTACTTCTTGTGAGGCTTCTTCCCAAAATGTGTGAGGTACATCTACTTCATCCATAATAGCTTTGGACATCTCCTATATTTTCCTGCTCTTTCTCTCAGCTACTCCATTTTGTTGTCAAGTTCTGGCCACAAAATACTGCCTCCTTATGCCATACTCTTCATAGTATTCTTCAAATTCTGTTGAATTTTATTCTCCTCCTCTGTCTAACCTTAAGCATTTGATCTTTAGATATTTCTCATTCTCTTCCTGATACTTAAACGTCTTAAAATGTTTAGGCACTTATGATTTCTCTTTTAAGATCATGATCCATGTGGCTATGGTAAAATCATTGATAAGAAGCATAAAGTAACTTTATGATCTTGGGATTTTTTTCCTCTTTGGGTCACAAATATCAGTGTGAATTAAATCAAGAGGTTTAGACGAAGAGAAATCCTTTGTCTTGAACTAAGTCCTGGTCTGCTTTCCAAATTGACAAGATTTCCATATTGAATTATCAGGCCTTGATAGTCTTGAAAATCCTCTTACAACTCATATTATGCTGACTTTTACCATATTTTCAAAATTCATATGACGAAGTCTCTTGTTCCATATTTAGGTTTCATTTTTCTTTCTCAAATACCACCTTACTCTCGAATCATTAAACACATATACAATATTGGGAGTTGTGACTGCCTTTCCAAATAGATTTCCATTCTTTTCATGTCAGTTCTCACAATATTTGGGTCAAAAGGTCACATTATAGCCATTATCACACATCTATCTCACAGTAAGAAAGTTGTGTTTGGGACCCTCTACATATGGTACATTCTGAGCTTTACTCTTCTCATTAAGACTAACTATTCCCTTGCCCTTAATTTTTCTGGAGCATTGTTGCCAAACATGACATTGTTCCCTCTATCCTTTTCTTTTAGAGACATGAATTTACTTCTTTCCCCAGTCATATGCTTGGAACAACCATTATCCACATGCCATTTGTTTTCTTGATCATGCAACAATAGAGCAAATCCACATTCCATGCTATTTCTAGACTTACGTTTCTAATTCTTCTTATCCTTTTGAAAAGTTGGCTTCCAAGCATTCTGGGATTTAGATTATTACTAAAATTTGCTTCTACATTCAATCGCCTTGTTCCAAAATTTATTACAATTGAATAATACAACATCATTCATCATGGGAGAGAATGAATTTATATTTCTGGGAGGAGAGTTTTGAGATCTACAATTCTGATACTTATTGTATACAGAATTTTCATCTATTTCAACTTTGACTCTTCTACAATCAATAGAATCAAGTCCAAATATATGATACTTATAAAAATGACCATAAAATAAATTAGAGTACCTGAATTTGGAAAGTTCATGAGTTTATTCATGAAGGTATGTTTGTTGTCTTGTTTATTGATTCATTCTCCATTGCTATGGATCCTTTGGGAAGATGGAATTTTTATTCTAGAGATGGGTTGCTCTCTTTCTTGCTACCTTTTTATCTTCATTGATTCTTCCTTGAATCATATTTGAATACCTCTAAGGTTCCTTAAATCCTATACACCTGAAGTTCATATTTCTCATAGAACATTCTTGTAGTCTAGAATATCCAATACCCCTCTTGTTGTCTCTAGACCTTTGGCTATTCATAACCTAATCTAGCTTTCTTGTCCCTTCTATAAATGTTTCATTTACACCATTCTTTGTCTCCAGTATCTCAAGATCCATTCTCAGAGTGACATTTTTTTCCTTGATACTCTGATGGTTTTCATCCCATTCATGGATTAAATCAATAATAACTTCTTCTTATCATTTAAATTCTTACTTTTAGGGACAATTTTTTTCTTTGCATGTATCTGAGATAATCTCCCTCTTTAATTTGAATAGCTCCCTATTTAGATGCATGTTCTCTTCTTCTAGTTTATCACATGTTTTTTGTTCTTCTTCTAGTCGAAGAGCTAAGTTATCTTTACTTTTAATGGCTTCTTCAAGTTTTTCTTTTTGATTAACAAATTCCTCATGGTCTGTGTTATACATACCTTCTTCATCATGCTACAATTGTTCTTTTAGTTTCATGTTCTTTCTTCTAACCTTCTTTAAATCATCAAGGGAACTAATGAGTTCCCCTTCAAAGTCCACTACTCCAATTTATTCTTCTTCTTCTTCTTCAGAGTCTATAATATTTTGTTTCTTGGAGTCTGCTCCAAATGCCATGAGTACCCACTCATTTGACTAACGCTCTAAGGAGTTTTCACTATTTGACTTTGGTGGTCCCTTATTCTTGGGGAATGTCTTCTTTTGATGTTTTTGAGCTTTGCCTTTGAACTTATGATCATCTTCCTTTTCTATCCTTTCTTTGTGAGGGAACTTAGACAAAAAATGTCCAACTCTTCCATAGTCAAATCATTTGAAGGGAAGCTTCCCTTTATAATTTCCTGAGCCACGCTTTATTTTCCTAGAAAAGTGATACAACTCCTTATCACATTTGTAGTTGGAGCATTCCTAATGGTCTTAGTGCTAGTTTAGCCTTCGTGGACGCCTTGAAAGCTACCTCCTTTAGTTCAAACTTCTCTTTTCCTAATCTCATCTCATGGGCTACGAGAGTACCAAGAAATTGGTCCATTGTGAGACTCTTTAGATCATATATCTCTTCAATGGAAAATATTTTGGCATTAAATCACATAGGCATAGATCTTAATACATTTTAAACAATTATATATTTTTTTATAGCTTCACCAAGTCCTCTAATCATATTGGTTACTTCATCAACTATCATGAAGTATTCTTTCATGTTTTCTTCTTCAATCTTTCTTAGAATTTCAAACCTCATTCTAAAGGTTTGAGTTTTTTCCTGATTGACTTCATCATCTCCTTCATGATTTTTATTGAGCTTGACCCATACTTCCTTAGCAAACTTACAGTGCATAACTTTTACCAATTCAGGCTGACTAAGGCAAAAGAAAATGACATTATTGGGATTTTCATTATTTCCATACACATTTTCACTATCTGCAACTGTGAGAGGGACATCATGAACATCATAATCTATTAACATAGAGCTCAAAACATCTACCCCTAGAGACATAAGATAGACTTCCATCCCAAATTTTCAAAAAGCATAGTTTGTCCCATTGAAGACTGGTATCTTACTTGAGTAAGCATCTTGAATCTCTTGCCGAGACATAATTCCTTATGGATCTACCTTCGAGTGGTTAAACTATTCTTGAAGGAACCAGTTGCTCTGATACCAATTGTTGGGATAAGGAATTACTAAGAGGGGGGTGAATCAGTAATTGTGAGGTGAATTAAAATCTTGTGCTCAATTCTTAAATATCATTTTTTACTTCTTCTAGTTGTTTGTTAGATCATTCAGACTACAATATAAACATGTAGTAAAGCAACTATTCATTAGAGCACATAGTTCATCAATTGAGAAACACACACATATTGACATAGGTATTTTTATGTGGACACCCAAAGGGAGAAAACCACCAATTTCGTTTTTTGTTATGATGTAAGTTAAGCACCCATTCAATTACATAAATTTTTTTGTGAGAACCTACTCATAGGAGGCCCAACCCCCCTTCAAATACCAGGCCACCACTTTCCAAGAGGCACCGGCCTCTTATCAATCCATGCCACTACTTAATTTAGCAATTGTTCTACTTTTCATATAATTTTCAAATTGAAAACAAAGGGTAATACATATACTCAAAAAGATAAACCTTATCTACTCTTATACCAGCTCCTTCCCTTCAATTCTATAACTTCGCTCCTCAACCAAATCTCGTCTTAGTTGTTTTCTCTATTGTAAGCATAATTAAATATTAGCACTTGAATTTATGCTCCCCAATTCACTCAGTCTTACAAAAACTACTATATTCCTCACTTGATCAAAGGAAATCCCTAAGTTTTGTTCCTCTATTGTGCAAAGGTTGATGTTGTCATTGTTTTCTTTATGTTGTCTTTGTTGTCTCTACTTCTTAGTGTCCGATAGCATGCTTCAGCATGGCACTTACTGCTACTATTCCATCAAAATATCAAGTCCATTGCAACTACGTTAAGACATATGGGTACCTGTGACTTCTCCATACTTGAGAATTAAATCCTAGAAAATCCTACACACTTAATAAATACCTCCATTGAATTCAGCCTGCGCAAACAACTTGGACCTTCATTCTTCTTAAATGCCCATAGAGCACATAATGTACTTCACATACATCTCTTCTTCCTACTCTAGTTGCAATGCACCATCAAAGCTCTTAAGCTCACTGATATGGAGTCCCTGAGCCATATTCCACATTAAATTTCTTGTGTCATGCAAGTGAGAATAAGGGAGGCTTGTTTCACTAGTTTCCATTAATATAATGGCACTAGCCTCTCTGTGCACATTTAATTTAGTTATTGACCCATTTTTCCTTTGTATAATGTGCTCTTGAGATGCCAACTCATCCGTGAAAGTGACACAAGGATCTTCCAACTCATCCATGTTTTTAAACATATGTCGCTATATGATTCAGATCCCGGAAGCCCTGGTACCCGTAACGTTTCTTTAAATACAATTTCACAAGAGTTACGGGATTCCAGGATTTGGGTTACTGACCCATTTTTTCTTAGCACTTTCCTTAGTGTAATTCCTTTGATTTTGGCCCAAGCCCCTTCAAACACTTGTCTGCAATGTTTTTTTCTTATTCATTGCTTGAAGGCCCTTGGTCACCATAACACATGAAACCTTTGCAAAACAAGTTTTGGGTGTGTTTATTGATATTTTACAGGCTGTTAGATGCTGCCAAGACCTTATGTTACTTTTGTTTGTTATTTGCCACAAAATCCTAACGCTTTATCCTCCTTTTTTTCTATTCCTTCCGGGCTTCCAGGTACTGCTCCCGCTACCACGAGTTAATGCCATCCCGTAACCCATTTTTAAATAAACTTTTAGGGTTTTGAGGTTCCTGCTACCCCAGGTTGATACCATCTCGTAAATCCTTTTTAAATAAAATTCTAGGATTCTAGCCTTCGAGGTGTTAGAAATTAATTAACATATAAACGAAATACACAAAATATTGCAGAAAGACAAATATAGAAACACATAAAACAAGAGAGACACACATATATGTAGTTCACCCAATATGGGCTACATCCATGGAGAAACAACTAGTCCTTCCTTTTATATTATCCAGCAAAATTAAGAGATATAACTTACAACATATCTGTTATAATTTCCTCTTCTCTCTCACAAAGTTCCCTCTCTCTCCCTCAGAATAATAATACACAACCGTAATACAATTCCCTCATATAAAAGGATGTTTGATACTAGATCACTACTGAGAGGGGGGGTTGTTGGCGTAGTGGGGCCTGACCCAAGTTCAGAGGTGATTTAGCCAAGCAAATCCTGGTACTACTGGCCCTTTCGACAATAGTCCGCTGAGTGCAGACTGAGGTCTCACTTGAAGTAGTATGGGAAGGTGCTAGAACCAGGTTGTCGTAGCCTTGGGATGTCTGATGGGCTTCTGGAGGTCTGCGGTCTGACCTATCGTTGCGTGCACTTGTGATCCCTTCGCGACTTGTGGTGTGGCTTCCGCGCAATCTTACTCGGGGCGCGACCCATATAATACCCAAGTTCCTTGCTATTTAAATGATTACTTAACTTGTGTGAGTGATATTTATGGTTATTACAACGTAATCAATAATCATATCAGTGTGCGCAATACATAAGAGAATATAAACATAAAGAATATAACGCACAACAATTACACATAATTAGGATAAACTTCTCTTTATTAGCTTTCTATCACAATTACAGACTCGACTCTGCCCTACGCACTCAGCTGTAGGGTTTCAGCTGTAGGGGTCCACACACTTAGCTACAGACTCTACTAGGCCTCTGCGCACTCAGCTATAGAGCCTCTTCCTACTACTATAACCCAAGACACTTAGACTTCTACTCTAAGCTTGAACCATTCCTTCCCTACTCTCTCTTTTCTTAACTATCTTTACAACTTAGAGCCTCGCTCTATTTATACTATCCCATGGTCCACGGATCATGGGTAGGCCAACTTTACACTAGTTTACAATACAATGTTTAGTGCGGACAACCCTATGACTCGATTGTACACTTCGTGCTCCGCGCCCATAACTCACGGATTTCTACAACATCTTTGACCAAAAATTGGGCTTTGAGCCCCAAAAACTGCTATGGGAGGATTCCATGCCCAATAGGCCCCCACCACAATCATCATGACTCGTCCTGAGTCACTCTACTGGTGCGGCGATCTTGGCATGGAGTCCCTCCACCTGATCCTACGCTACCCGGAGGTCTGCGGTGCACTGTTCTACTGTTTGTTGAATCTGCTACCTTCCTGCTTCTCAATCATTCGCATCTGACTCATGTTCCTTCTTTAGTACCTGATTTTGGTGCTTATGTCTAATTGTCCAGCTCCTCAGGCCGTGAAGACTGTGCTTCGGCCAGTTAGTTAGAGAGTTGACCCACTCGTGTAGGGTTTCAAGTGGCTGCCATTGACTTTGCCTCGGAAGGGTTCTCCATTGAGTTTGACTAGTTGGACCATGCCTCCTTCGGTGACCTCTTTTACCACATATGGTCCCAGCCAATGCATTTTGAATTTTCCCAGAAAATTTTCAAACTTGTTGTTGTATAGTAGCACTAAGTCATTTACCTTGAATAATTCCGGCTGCGAGAATTTTGTCTAATTTGTCATGGACCTTTTCTTTATACTTTGGATTCAAGCAGTAAGGCCGCTACTTAATTGGCTTCACGTCGATTTTTAGTGTGATCTTCATCGTCCCTAAATCGCCCACAATCCCTTTTAAATCCATAATTTTGGTCGGGAACAAGTCTTGGTATTCGCAGAGTAACTCAGTGACCTTGTCAATCGTGGAATTGTCCCAATAGCCCACAAGCGTTGCGTATTTTGGTTCTACCTCTGTTCCAATGTTGACCTACTTCATCTTTAGTGGCGCGGTGATGTCGAGGTCTTCAAGTGATGGTCTGTGAATCTCGTGAGAGCATTCTATTTCTGAAATGTTAATGTTCCGTGGGTCCTCATCATCCTCCTCGACATTCACGTTATAACACTCCAGTGTGCTGGTTAACTGTATCGTCCATTCTGGCTGAAGTAATCCCATTGGCTCCTATGGTATTTTAAAGATAGCAGCTTTCACTACTTGTAGTGCATCGTCCACAATATTTGACCAACGATCTTCAAATGTGAATGTTAACAAGAATCCTTTGTGCAAGACATCCCATTCACCCGTACCATGGCGTAGCTCCATCTCTGTATACCAATTCATGGGTATGATGTCCAGGGTATGGGAGAATAGGTGTACGCATTCAAGCTGTGGCTCTTCCCCGTAGACCTTGGTCCATTTCAAGAGGTGCGTGCGTGGATCATCTCGTCCATCATATTTTTCTACTAGTCGTACTTGGGGTTTTCCAAACCTTAGGCACATCATCCTTCTGCATCCGCACCAATCTTCAAAAGTTCCTTGATGCGTACCCCACCATCGTGCGGGTGTTGCACGCAATGACCACTTCAGTGCATCGAACCACTGCTGCTCTGGTACTGCATCTTCAAATTTATTCAGAAATTCATCCATTGCTATCAATCCATCATATGTCAGCAGCTCCCTTGCCTCTATTGTTACGCAACACAATGATTTGATCATCATGTTGCAGTTCAATGTTGTTAATTCATGCAGTCGATTCTTCCATCGCTCTATCTCTTCATCTGAATCTAAAGTACATGAGCTTTCGCGCTCCCACAAAATCCTTCCATCTGCACTTGGATTCACCCAATCCTTGCCTTGTGCAGTTATCTTATAAATACAGTTGAGATCATCATCACTATCGTCGTCACGCATTGGTTCAATGTATCGCGCTCCTTCGGCTGGGTCTAGTGGTGGTACTACGCGTAGTGACTTTTTCTTAAAGGTCATTTTGTGCTTCTTCAGATTTATGACTTCATTCATATCAGTAGGCCAGTCTATTCCTAGTAGCGCGAGATAGGGATTTCTGTCATCAACAATATTTATCACTTCAAAGTCCACCTGCGCGCTTGCGCCCTCAATATCTACTGTTACCCCTTGCAATCTTCCCATGGGAAAAACGTTCTGTTGGTTTGCCATTCATAACTGAATAGGGGACCATTGTAATGCGGGTCTGCCCATGCATTCCCATGTTTGCTTTGGTAGTACATTCGCGTATGAGCCCAGATCTAGGATTACCTTATCCATTTCATACTCGCCTGTTCATGCAATTAGCCTCTGTTGGCATTATGATTCTGGTTTGGTACTATGGCACAGGTGTTATACTTGATGGCAACTCACTCTAGTGGGAGATCTCAGTTTAGGCACTCAGAAAGAAGAAAAAGACATATACGCAGGTTAATCTAGACGAAGACACGTATACACGCGGGTTATACGTTACAAAAGCGCGTATATGTTGGGGACTTACTCTTGGTCCATGGTAGTTAGTCGTTGGGATTTGAACCTATGGTTTTGGACCATGACGACTCGTCAGATGTGTTGATCCCTAGTTTTGGGTTCATAGTAATGAAAAGTTATGGTTTTGGACCATGGTATTGTGGAAGGCCTAAGACTATAAAAGAGGAAGGAGATCTTGTAGCAAAGGATCATCTGAATTATCATTGAATATCTGAAAAATTGGTAGATCTGAATGCTGGTAATTGGGTTATGGTGCAGATCTGGATCTGAATAAAGGAGGAACCTTAGCACAAAGAAGAAGGATAAGTTTTATTGATGGGTCATAATATTTAAGCTTGAATGATAGTATCTTTATATGATTTTGGTCTGTTATATGTGGCGCTTGCCTGATCTATAACACTGATAATCTAGGTTAATTAGTGTTTTTGAATATCTAAAAGAGCGAATTATCCTTTATAGATCTATACGCAGGTTCAGTGAAGCGAAGGCGCGTATATACGCTGGTTCAGTGAATGAAAACAGCGTATATGCAGGTTGTTCCAAACACAGAAGCGTATGAATGCATGTTGCAGGTTATTGAAATAGCGTATGTACTTTAAGTTGTGATCTAGCTGCTTCTGTTTAGTGCTGCTGTGTTTTGGGTTCAATGTTTGGTGTGTGGTTTCTGGTACTGTGTTCTGGGTACAGCTGTCAGAGAAGTATCTACTTGATTCAGATCTAATTGGTGGAAAGGAGATTGGTTGATTCTTGATGATTGATTGATGTTTATGGATCCACTCTGAAAATTTATGAAACGTGGTCCCTGGAAGAAAGAGAAGGTTGTAGCCTTCTGTAGGCCAGTATCTTCGCTAGTGCAAGAGCTAAAGGGGGTTGTAGCTCCCTTCCAGGTGAAGCTGGAGAATGAGAGAGGGTTGTAGCTCTCTGCAGGTTGCAGACTGCGTACTGGTAAAGGATTGCACTAGTACATTGTAAAAGAAGTTTCTAATTTAAAAGAAGATAGAGACAAATTGCAGCAGGTGGCTTTCACCCACATTGGGTTTCCACCTTATATCTTGTGTTCTTGTGCGTGATTGTCTTTCTGTTTTGTTTTACTGTCTCTGGTTACTAGTTATTTGTTTTTGCAACACAGATTAACAATCATCATCAGAAAGATAAAGTGAATTAAAAGCTTGCTTTGTATACGCGGTTTTCCTTCTGCATAGTTGCGTATATACGCGAGTTTAAATAACTGAAGTAGCGTAGATCATTTGTTTTGAAAAGGAATATTTGACTTGATAATACTGATTCACCCCCCCTCTCAGTATTATTTCCAACAATTGGTATCAGAGCTGGTCCTTCAGAAGAAGCTTGATCGCTTGAAGGAAGATATTTCATCATGAGAAACTACGAGAGGGAAGCATCAATCAGGCCGCCGATTTTTGATGGGACAAACTTGGTATATTGGAAGGTAAGAGTTACTTCCTATCTTCAATCTCTTGGTATAGAAGTCTGGGATATCATAGATACAGGGTATACGTTTCCGTCAGCAACTCCTACAGATCTGGCTGTGAAGAAGAAATATGAAACAAATGCAAAGGCAGTCAATACTCTATTAGGATGTTTATCTCAATCAGAATTTGTCAAGTTTATGCAGTATAAATCCGCAAAAGAAATATGGGACAAGATCGTTCTGAGCTATGAAGGAGATGATCAGGTAAAACGAGCAAAACTTCAAACCCTCAGGATTCAGTATGAAAATCTC
>APFE031440934.1:134154-157821 GCA_000404065.3 Pinus taeda
GGGGGGGGGGGGGGGTGACCCTGTAGTGTGGCACTTTTAAACTTTTTCACCAATTAATGAATATTTTGCCATGCATAAACTGAATCACATAAGAAAATATTAGAGCATCAATAATAAACATGAAATCACAAAATCAATCAACACATGGACACAAGTGTTTCTGGTGGAAAACCCATCCCGGCAAGAAAACCACCTTACTGTTGTTGCGATGCTCAATATTTTATTATCTACTGGACAAATTATACATGGATCAACTCACTCCTATGAGCCATAAAACTTCACTTCTTTCAAAGTATGCTGGAACTATTAAACAAGAAATTGTTTCTCTCATGAATCTATAGATTACCAGCCACTGAAGGCCAACATGATCAATGATCCTCGCTCGGTTACTCCTTAACTAAACATTCGACTCTACAAACTCTGATCTGTTGGTCACCACCATGACCAAAGAGCCTCAACCACCATTGGATGGAGAATTCTCTTCCATCTACTGAATCCACCAATCATGTTATACTCAAAGCATCCACACATTCACTTTCTCCATGCAAGCCTCGTTCCATATATTTTCAGACTACACTCTGAAAACTTGCTAAACATGAGCATTGCAGTAACATAGCATCAAATATCAATCAATAATTGTAGCAAAAGTAGCCATCATAACTTCTCGCAACAATCTCCACACAACTGTAAAACAATCACCTCAACTCACTACATCAATCCACAACTTAACACCACACAGTCTGCATAAACATAAGGCTGAAACAAGATTTGTCTCACTACTACTACAAATGCCAATTGATTTAGAAATTCTACATAATAAAGCTCGCACATTTTTCAGGGTCTTCTCCAATCTCTCGCTCACTCCATACACTAGTGTAATCAACCATACTAACAATGAGCTATCTCCCATATGTAGATAAACTCAAGTTATCAACTCAATAATTACTTAGAACTACTGGGCATCACGACTTTGTTCATATGCTAGATTTGATCCAGATTCAACTCATTTAATCAATCAACCACTAACTCCAGTAGCCTTTTTGATATTTTAAACTTTAATAAGCTTTTGGAGATCCCACGAACTTTTCTGGCCATAAACCTAAAATTTTCGATCAAGGGAGTCACCATAAACCAAAATTAGCTCAACAACGTGATAAATGTAGAGTAAATCTCAAAGCATCCTTCACTTACACCCTTGACACAATCGGAAATCGACATGGGCTATAACCGCTCCCATAGGTCGACCTCCATGCAACTAGAGTATTCCAACTAGTCCCATTGACCTCTGTGCATGCGACTGGGGCTAAAACTAAAGTAAAACATCAATACTTCAATCCTGTACCTATGCCACCTACTAGATGATGTTCCTTAGCTCCTGAACACTCCTCCAATCCTTTGTAACAAGTTTGTACTTGGTGAAATAGGCTAAGAGAAAGTCTATGACATGCTAGACCTATTTTTCCAACTTTAGCACCAAGACCAACACCTCCAACTCCTCAAGAAAAAACCACAACATCTCTAATAACTGCAACATATGTAGCATCATCTCTAACACCTACAATAGAAACATCCTCAACACCTACAACAACAACATATATCGAACTCCAATGCTACTAGAAGCACCTCCAAAACAAGCAACCACATATCACACATGTAGTAGCATATGAAATGTCTCCAAGACATGCAGAGAAATATGCAATATCTAGAGCAACACTCCAAGCACCTAAACATGTTTGGAATCCATCTCCTCAACAACCACAACATTATATCCACTAGGTCTAGTCATAGGTATGTTGACATCAATGCCAACTGACAAGACCATCACAAATAATCCATCGCCAAGCACTCATCACACATACATATGAATAGCAACACAAAGAGCTTGTTGAAATCAATTCCAACACTAATTCCAACAACTGAGGGTTTCCTTCTAGGGAAAAAAACCATAAATCAACATAACTTCTACTGTCAAATCATCTGCATAATGAACGACCCAGATTGACTATGAAATTAAAATATTTTACAAGGAAATTTTTGATGTATTTTTCTCTTTGGGGTCCCACTAGTGGGGAAAAGTCCCCCCCACATTAAGGGTGTACAAACTTCTTGAGGTATACAACTGACTGAAACAAGACCTCTAAATGAGGAAGATAATCAGGCTCCACTCCCAACAATCTCCCACTTGGAGACTGATTATAGCAACTCCATCACTACTTCACTTGCTGGAGAATGCTTCCACTTTGGACTTGGTTGTCTCTCGTCTTCATTATCATAGTTGAAGACCAATTGAAACTGAGCATAATCTCATTTTCTCCATGGTTACAATTTTTGTGCAGGATTTTGGCTAGTGTGTATGTTTTCTAGCTTCAACTTTCCATCTTCCAACACTAACGAGATGAAATGGTACTTGAGTTGTATATGCTTAGTCTTGGAATGAAATGTTGATTTCTTTGCAAAATGAATGACACTCTAGCTATCACTGTATAAGAATCCCATCTACCGCTTCTTTCCCAATTCATCCATAAACGTTTGTAACCAAATGATTTCTTTACTAACCTTTTTAGCAACAACATAGTTTAGTTCCGTTGTCGAAAGTGCAACGATGTTTTTCAATTTTGAAACCCAACTGACGTCTATTCCACTTACAGTGAACTCATACCCTATAGTTCTCCTCATGTCACCTCTATCACCTACCATATTTGCTTCAGCATATCCCTGTAGAGAAATGTTTGAACCACCAAAGCATAATTCTTGATTTGTGGTACCTCTCAAATAACTAAGAATCCACTTCAATTCCATCCCATTCTCTTTTCTTGGATTGTTCATATATCTATGTACAAATCCCATTGCATGTGCAATATTAGGCCTTGTGCAGACCATTACATACATTAAGCTTCCAACTGCTTATGCATATGGAACTTTACACATAATCCATCTCTTCCCAAGTCTTAGGACACATCTCCTTACTTAGTTTGAAATGGCCATCCAAAGGTGTACTAACTAGTTTTTCATTATGCATATTAAATATTTCAACCAACTTTTCTATGAACTCACTCCGAGACAATGTTAATTTGAAATTTTTCCTATCTCTAGTTATTCTCATACCAAGGATTTATTTTGTAGCACCCAAATTGTTCATTGTAAATGAATTTGCCAATTTTCCTTTGAGCACATTTATTTCTCACAGGTTATACCCTACAACAAGAATTCCATCTACATACAATAGTAATATAATATAACTTCCACCATTTTTCCTTTTAAGATAAGCACAATGGTCAGAGTGATATCTAGTATAACCTTGTTTAGACCTAAACTTGTCAAATTTTAGATACCACTATCTTGGAGCATGTTTTAAGCCATACAAGCTCTTCCACAATATGCACACTATTGTTTCCTCCCCTTTGACCTCATACCCTTGTGGTTGTTTTAGATACAGTTCTTCCTCCAAATCCTCATGGAGAAAGACTATCTTTACATCTAACTTCTCAAGATGAAAATATTTTGCTACCACTAGACTTAAAATAGTTCTGATTGAAGTCGTTTTAACAGTAGGAGAAAAAATTTCATCAAAGTCTATACCTTTATTTTGTGCAAACCCGTTTACCACATATTTAGCCTTATACATCTGTTTACCTCCATATTCTTCTTTCAACTTGTAAACCCATTTATTCCGCAATGCTTTTTTACCTGTAGGCAACTTGACTAAGTCATAAGTATGGTTATGCATCAGGGAATCCATCTCTTCCTCCATGGCTTGCTCGTACTTTTTGCTGGTTTATACCTACATTGCTTCTTCATGTTTTTTTGGTTCACCAGAATTATTCAACAATACATAATATAATGAAGGAGAGTATCATTCAGGGAGTCTACTTATCCTGGTAGATCTTCTAACACCACTTTCATCTGTTTGAGGTGAATGTTGCTATTGTGGATTTTGCTGTTATTTAGGCTGTTGATCATTATGAATTTTAATAACATTTACCTTTTTTCTGTGATCTCATTAAGCACTGTGTTTTCCTTGTTTTCTTGTTTCTATTTATTTCCCTACATATGGTCCTTATACAAGGCATTTCCATTGAATATGACATCTCTGCTTCTAATGATATTGTGATTTTCATAATCATATAAGTGATAACCAAAACCATTAACACCATATCTAATAAAGGTACATTTCTTTGATTTTTCCTCAATCTTTATTCTATTTTCTTTATTGATGTGGACAAAGGGTTTACAATCAAAAGACTTTAAAAATGAATAATTTACCTTCTTACTTGTCCATGCCTCCTCTAGAATACCAACATCTAAGGAACTTGAAGGCCCTCTTTTTATTAGATAAAAAACAATATCTACAATATCTACCAAAATTGTAATGGAAATCCTACATGCAATCTCATGCACCTTACATGCTCCATGATTGTCTTGTTCATCCATTCTGACACACCATTTTCTTGCAGTGTTCCTGTAACTGTCTTCTCTCTGTGAATTCGATGTTCTAAACAGTACTTATCAAACTTTTTGCTGTAGTATTCACTTCCATTGTCTTATATGAGACATATCAATTTATTTATTGTCTCATTCTCAACCAAATCTTTCCATTGCTTGAAAGTATCAAATACATCAGATTTATGTCAAATACAATAAATCCATGTTTTCCCATTTTCATCATCAATAAAAGTAATATAATAACGAGAGCCACCGAGAGATGATACCTGAGTTAGTCCCCACACATATGTATACACAAGCTCTAATTTTTCACTCTTCTTTCCTTTCCCAACTCTGATAAATAGTATTCTCTTGTTTTTTCCATAAATAGAATTCTCACAGAAATCAAAATCAACATGCTTCAAACCTGACAACAAATTTCTTGAGTGAAGAATCTACATCCATTCTCACTCATGTGCTCGAGCCTATAATGCCACAATGTCATATCTTCTCCCGGGGAGGTTGAAGAAATAACAAAATTAGAAATAAAATTTCAAAAATACAACGTACCAACCTTTTCTCCCTTTGCTATTACTAGGGATGCTTTAGTGACCTTCCAATTTTTGTTTGTAAATGTAGTTACATAGCCTTCACCTCCCAACTACCCTGTTGAAATTAGATTTTTCTTTAGATTTGAAACATACCTTAACTCCTTTAATAGCCATTTGTTTCCATTCTATTTCTTTATAAAATGCTTACCAATTCCAATGATTTTACAGAGTTTATCATCACCTAGATGATCTTGTCCAAATCTCTTTGAACATAGTCATGACAATGTTTCCTATTAGATGTGGCATGGAATGAGGCCCTTGAATCTACCACCAAGGCATCAATAATATTCTCTAATGAGAGAATCAAAGCATCTTGCAACGCACATGTCACATTCTCTTTATGATTTTTCTCTTGTTGTCCATCTGCTTCTTTTCCCTTATGATATTTGTAGTCTTTCTTAAGGTGTCATTTCTTCCCACATTTTCAGCACACTATCCCTGATTTGGATTTGGATCTTCCTTTTCTTTACTTACTATGATTTCCTAAGTTGCTTCCTCTTTCCTTTTTTCTTCCCCTAGTCTTTGTAGTCAAAGCATTACCTGATGTATCACCAAAAATTTTACATCACATTTCCTTACTAAGGATGACACCAACAACATTGCCAAACTTTAAAGTACTAAATCTAGAGACAATGTTAGTAATAGCCATAACTAAGCCATTCCAAATTTCTGGAAATGAGTAGAAACAACAGAGCCCTAACTTCATCATCAAAATTTATTTCTACAAAACTTAATTGACTAGTAACCATGATAAATTCTTTTAAATGATCAACATATCCACATTTTGACATATTCATATTAAATGAATGCTTAATAAGAAATACCTTATTTGAGGCCGATGGTTTTTCATATATTTTGGCCAATGTCATCATTAAAGATTCTATTTTTGTTTCCTTTGAAATGTTGAATGTCACCGACGCTTCCAGACACAACCACATTGTTCTTAGTGCCTTTCTATCACGAATATCCCATTTTGCATCCGTCATACTCATCATTTTGTTTTCTTTTCCACTCAATGGTAGGTAAAGATAATTTTGATATAAATAATCATCCATTTTCATCTTCCATAGATGGTAGGTTTGGCTGCTGAATTTCTCAACCCTAAACCTACCAACTTTCACCATTGCTCCCACTTGAACTAGGAACCCTTTTCTCCTGTGAGTTTATCAGCCAAATAGACCTTCAGCTCTGATACCAGTTGTTATAAACTTAAATCACATAGAAATGTAACACAAAATATTGTGGAAACCAAACACATAATAACATAAATCAAGAGAGACACAAATATACATGGTTTGCCCAATTTAGGCTACATCCACGAAGAAACATCCAATCTTTCCTTTTATATTATCTAGCAAAATGAAGAGATACAACCTATAGCAGATCCACTGTAATTTCCTCTTTTCCCTCACACAATCTTCTATATCTTTCCCACTTAGAATAATAGTACACAACCATAATACAATTTGCTTATACAAACTGAGGGTTTTCTTCTAAACCCCAAATTAACATAACTTCTATCTTTAGATAATTTGCCTAATGAATGGTCGAGATTGACTATGAAATTAAATTATTTTACAAGGAAAATTTTCATCTATTTTTAGCTTTGGGGGTACTGCCCTCAAACGCTCATTGTGGGCCCTCTAGCCCCCTAGAGCCCCCTGCAAGGAGGGGTGTACAGTATTCCTTTGGTATACACCTAGCATAAACAAGACCCATGAATCAGGAATATAATCAATCTCCACACCCAACAAAGGGCTTCCTGCTACCCCAACTCAAGGTAATCCCATAAAATTTTAAATAAGCTTCAAGGCTTCTAGGCTTTCCATGGTTTTGTACAATTCTATTAAGGGCTTCTTGATAGTAGCTTCAAATTCCTTGCTTTGACTGATCATAACTTTTGATCCAGAGGGCCATTTTCAAACTTATACATACATTTGGAAGGATCTTTCCAGACACTTTCCAACTATGCCACTTTTAGGAGAAATTGAGTTGATATCTTGAGACATAATCTCCTCCGAAGTCTAGGACTCCCTAGTCATCATAGCCATCTTTTTATGGCTTCTCCACTGAGATTAATATTATTATGATTCTCTATAGAACACTGTAGCAACCATGGGATACCCCTTGACAATCATGCTCATCAATGCCAACAACTATTACCTTTGACCTCAATGCTAATCTGGTTGACATCAATTCCAACATACCAAGTGCCACCAACCATTCAAACAATTCCATTTCTCTAACAAAATAGGGGGAGACTACATATTTTCAAGATATATATTAGAAAATGAAGATTGTTGGAAATATTGTTTTTTGACTTTTGATGCCAAATTTTACCCTATATATGAAGGAATTGTTTACTATAAATTCATAAAAAAATTTTCATCATAGGATATTTGATTGGAAATTGTATTCCGATGTCTTTCCAATGGCATATGAAATTTAATCTAATTCCATAGGAATGAGGAGATATGAAATATTCCGTTAGGATGAACAAGCCAAAGTACAAGCAGATCGACCCAACTAGTTTTATAAGTTGGCCCCATAAGCGAATGTAGAAACACTATAAATAAATGATATATGAATTACTTTGAAGTGTATCCAAAAATAAGAGATACAGAGTTTCAAGAAGAGGTGGGGAATAATTTTTTTGGGTGACTCTTGAAGTCTAAAGGTAGAAGCAATATTGTGATTTATGGGGTGAACACGTCGTCTTGGAATTTTCACTATATGTTTTTTTATTTTATTTTATTTATTTATATTGTTTTAGAACCTAAAAATTTGAGACATTCGAGAGAATATACTCATGTACCTATGGTTAAAATTTCATACCTTGGTATACTATAATTTTGGAGATATTCTCTAAAGAAGTTAGGCCTCTTGAATGCTCCTAGAATCTTCTTCAAACAAGTCAGGTTGGTATTTTCATTATAAATTTTCTTCAGGGATGTTTCAAAATGTGAACCCAGAGAATACCTATAGAAGATATTTATATACCTATGATTAATATTTTAGACCTTGATTCACTATAATTTCAGAGATATGGTATGAGAAATTTAGGCTTACTAAACACTCATAAGATATATTTCAAATAGGTTAACTTGACATTTTCACTATAACTTTTCTTCTGTGAAATTTACGACCATGGAACCTGGAGGATAATTATAAAATATTTTCATGTACACATGGTTGAAATTTCAGACCTTATTTTACTATAATTGAACAAATATATGATTTGAGGAAGTAAGTGTTCTTGAATTCTCTTGAAACATGCTTCAAATAGGTTATCTTGGAATTTCAGCTATAGCTTTCTTTTTGAGGTTTTTTAGACTATGAAATCTAGAGGAGTTAAATAACTAATATTAAGGTACCTATATTTGAAATTTGAAATTTGTTTCAATACAGTTTCTGAGATATGATATGAATAAATTAATGTTCCTAAATTCTCCTAAAACATGCTTCAAATAGGCCAGACTGAAATTTTTATTATGAATTTCTTTCTAAGATGTTGTAGACTATGAAATTTGGAGGATACACAAATGATATATTTGGGTACTTGTGGTAGAAAGTTCAGAACTAGCTTTTCAAAATTGAATATATGGCATGTTGTCTAAGTCTGTTCTTGGGAAGAATCCAAAGCAACATGTTTGGGGAGAAGTAGACTCGATGAAGTAACACACAGTAGGTAGACCTAGTGAAGGTAGAAGAAACAAGTAAAATTGGTGAAATCATAAGAAACTAACTAACATTTTGAAGAAGCAAGCAGACTCAATGAAGTAGGTTAGTTCCTAAAAATATCTGTAGTAGTGGGGATCAGTGTCTCCTCTATGTTCGTGCCTACAAATCTTGAAACAAAGGGGATTAATGTCTCCTGTAGGTTGATGCCTACAAAAAAGTAGAGGGGATTGGTGTCTCATATGGGTTGGTGCTTCCAAATGAATCTAATAGTAAGCTGGTTCCTACAATATCTTTCATATGACTATTTTTTGTGGTTTTCTCCCATAAGGGTTTACATATATATCTTGTGTTACTTGTTTAGTTTATGAGGTTGATGTTTTATGATGCTTGGTTAGCTTTAAATGATCCAAGTGGATATTTGTGGCCACCCTCCTATTCCACTTGTAACCCCAACACTATTTCCTTTCAATGTCCCAATTGCTAGCATAGATTACTATTTTTGGTAGTTTTTTGGGCCCTGAAGTTCCAGAGCCATTTTGAGGCCCTAAATAATGTTTTTTTGGACAACGAGCAAACTTGGAGCTTAAAGTAGGGGTCTACAGTTGAAATTTGTGGTCCTCGGATAGATATTTCTAATGAGGTATCATATGTGTCAAACAAAGATTGTATGCCAATATTATGACCCCTAGGATGTTGATGTACCAACTAACCCCAACAGGGCCCACAAACTTTTGGCACTTCATGTCCCAAGATTATTTTTTTGGATGTTTAGGGTTTTCTCTTGTTTCTCAATAATAAAAAGGCCTTCGAGCCTCATTGTAACACATTTTAGAAGGCAAGTAGCAGTCACATCTCTTCTTAGAGATAACTACCATCACCCGTGCTGCTTTATTTCCATTCTCCATGTAAATAATGTTCAATATTTATTATTAATTAATTGAAGTTAATTTTTCATTGTAGCTCCGTTTTTGTTTAAATTTGTGTTTCATTTTGTTCCTGCATAAATCTGGATCATTAAATCATTTACAATTTCCATTATAATTATTCACCTTCCCCCTCTATATGTAGATGTGAATCAAAGTAGGCTCCTTTAGAAGTATTCTAACCACTAGAAGGAATATCTCGAAGGGGCCATGGCTATTTAGGACGTCTCTTACATAAATAAAGCTCTATTATCCAATGGATCAAATAATGATTTCTAGAAGGAAAGAATGAGGTATTATTTAATGAATCTTGGATTTGATACTTCAAGATCTATAGTGGATCAAAGGAAGGATTATAAGCATAAGGGCCGTGAATTTGGTATTTCTTGACTTATCAAAATCATATTTTAATATGGAGATTCTATGTGAAACAACAAAATAATTGTTGGATAAGATACAAAGGATCTATGTGGGAGATGAAATTCACACTACATATGAAATGAAGATAGAAAATTTAGTTGAAAAATAAGAAACCTCCAAGGATTCAAAGAATATAGGTGATTTCAAAACTTGTGATTAATCCAACAATGTATTAGAGGCAGAAGAAGTGCAATCTATTTTAAGAGGAACTAGCAAATGCAAAGCCATGAATTCTCATGTTTTTGATCATAAAAATGAAGAATCAAACTTAGAAGAAGAATTTGAAGGTGAAGTAGATGTAGAAGAAGTGAAATTCATGAAAATAAGATTTGGAAAGCATAAAGGTAATCTACTTTTTTATCGTAATTGTAGTAGAAAAGGTCATCTTGCTTCTAGATGTCCACACACAAATTTTGAAAAGAGTAACAATAAAGAAGAACATGAAGATAGGAGGAAATATTATGAGTATTGATCTGTAAACTGTTGTGGATATTCCACTAGATAGTTCATCACAACAGATCTAATAATAATATATTAAAATTCTAATTTTTTACACTATTATAGTTTTATTAAACTTCTAGATCTGTAAATTTAACTGTAATTACCGCATGCATGTGAATGGAAATTATGCAGAAAATTAGAGAACAAAAAAATAAGCTCTCTCACACACACATAAGACAAAATATATGCTCTGGGAAACCCTTTTTGGAGAAAACCAAGGTGGAAGGTGAGGTTGCTTCACTCTCTTTGTCTGTCTAGAAAATAAGGCTGCAGGTACGAAGAAGTAATGCTTGTAGCCCGTGGGCTGCTACAATGCACAAATTCTCTATGTGTGCTCTACCTCCTATCTCTCCCAGCTATCTTTTCTCAACTATGGAACACAATTATTTCTAAAGAATGGAATGCCTCTTCCTCCTAGTGGCCCAATTATATCACAACCCGATATCCTACTAATGGTACAGTTTGACTACAACAACTCTTAACTAGGGTTACAATATATACTCTTGTAGAGTATTTTACATAAAAAAGATGTGGCTTGCCCCTTTTCGATGAATAATGGAGGCTGATGCGGCATCCTCCTAAAATATGGGTGTGAAAATAGGAAGGTCAACTTCTAAGTGGCATAATATTTGCATACAAACTCCGATTGACACGCTTCTTGCACTTTTGCAAAGATCTTTGTGTGTAGAACAACATGAAAATGTGTCACATAATGTCAAATTTTTACCCCCAAAAAATGTCGTTTGATGCCTTAGAATACTCCCAAAAGGTTTTGAATCTCGTTTCACCGAATTGGGTCCCGCTGGTAAAAATGGTTACATGAGCTTATTCCTCCACTTTTTCCACTTAGAATGCATCGAGATGGGTGAAAAACAATATAATGATCCAATGCAGATCAAGTATAAAAAGGAAATATGTAGTTCATTAGAATAAAGTAATGGATATGCTTCTAGTAATGAAAAAAGGGAATTCCTACTCATGATCATGGAGACTCAATACATTAACCAAGATAATTTGGATTCATAGGAAGAATAAGTTGATGCGAATGTATATTTTGAAGGAAAACTTATTGGTGGCTTGAAAGAAAAAAATACTAAGAAGAAAGAATAAAGAGTTAGAAGATCTATTACAAAATATGAAAATAATGATCATGATTTTGTTGAAGCATCAATTATCCTCCTAAGGACAAAACTAGAAGAGTATAAGAAAATAGAGGATACACAGATAAGTCACCTAAAAGAAAAGTATAGAAACTAGGAGAATATAGGAGAGGTTGCATCCTTAAGATAGGATCTAGAAAAGGAAAATGCCCAGTTGAATATAAATTTAAAGTTTGTAAATGGGACTACATAATTAAATAACATTCTCAATTTTAGAGATATCCTCTTATTGAAATAGGTCTTAGATATCATGAAATTTCTAAGGAAGAGCCAAGCTCAATTTTATCGAAAGAAAAATGCAAAAAGGAACCTGAAAGCTATGTTAATTTGCTCAAAAGATCTATAAATGGAAACAACATTAGGAAAGAAATAGAGGACTAAAAAATATCTAATCCAGAAATGAAAGAAAGTAACACTAGGAAAGAAAGTGAAAACCAACCGAGACCTAGGAACGGATTTAGAAGAATAATTTATCCAAGAAGTCATTTTACTTCCAGGTATGAAGATTTCTTTTATGGGTATTGCTTCTCATGTAATTATCGCTCCAGGTATGAAGATATCTTTTATGGGTATTGCTTCTCATGTAATTATCGCTCTCAATAGATTGAATAGCATATGTAAGAAATTATTATATGAGGAATAAGGGTATGGGATCATATAAGATCTCAAGGGATGGTTTTGTGAGCGATAATCCTATAAGTTTTAATGAGAATGATGTTAAAAAAAATAATTAATTTTTCCCCTTATTAGATCAAGTTGAATGTTTTAAGTGCAATAATTTTGTGCACAAAGCTCATGATTATATAAGCAGTACATTGAGGCCTTGAAATCAAAGAAAATAAGAATATATTATCATAAATAGAAATTAAAGAAAAAAGGTATGGAGAAAGAAGCAAGAATAATGTGGTATAACTCTATATGTTAAAAACAAAGAAAGCCAATGGAGATAGTGGATGTTAAAGTGAAATGGTAGGTGATAAAAGTGAATTTCTCTCTTTAAAGGAACCCAAAGGATGCATTGTCACTCTTGGAAATAATAGTTCATGAAGGATAATTGGAAAAGGCACAATCAATCCTAATGATGAAAGGAAAAAAACACATAATACTCTACTTGTTGAAGCTTTAAAGAACAATATATTGAGTGTAAGTCAAAAGGTTGATCAAGGGTATGATCTTGCACTCCATTCTAAATGATGTGAAATAAGCAAAGAACGTTTAGGAATCTTAGTAATGAATGAAATCGGGTCTCCAAATAATGTATATGTCCTCAATGAGATTAAAAGAAAGAAAAATGACTATATGCAAGTAATATCTCTAATAACTCATCGACAAAAGACAAATATAAGATAATTGAGAGACTACAACACCTCAAGTCACTTTAAAAAGCTGGGAACGATTGATTGGGCTACAGGAGAAGGATGACAAACTGGAAATTTTGCAAGATATGAATTAGAATTTGAAAGTGTAGTGAATGGTGAAATTTAATTGGAAAGAGATCTAAAAGGGGAAGCGTTAAAAATAAGGATAAGCATAAATTCATTGGGTAGAAACTCTTTGATGTCAAAAGCATTAAGTTATAAATAAAAGGAAACACAATCTCAAGGGGGGAAGTCATAAAAAGAAGGAGAAAGAGGAAGTTTAAGTATGCCGGGTAGTCTCAAGAGCAGAGCTACATAAGAGGATATGTTGCATGAAAGGACAAATGGACATGGTCTGAATAGGGTTATCCTAGTTCTAGGCGAAGGAGAAGTAAGTAATCAAATGAAGTAATTATATTATTGTTAGTATATCAGGGGAGAAATTCTAATTAGATGTAAAAATGACCCTTTTCCATTGATGTTGAAGAGGGAGAATATGTAAACATAAGGAGAGATAATATATAGAGGGAGAAATTTTAGTTACTAAGAGAAGTTGCAGATAGAGGAAGAGTTGCAGTCACTAAGAGAAGTTGAAAACAAAGGAAAAGTTGAAAAAACTAAGAAAATTTGCATATAAAAGAAGAGTTATAGATAATGAGAAGCACAGGTTTAGGTAGATTATACCTTTTCCATTAATGTCAAATGGGCAGAAGTTGTAGGAACAATGAAAATTGCAAACATGAGGATTTCTTTAGTATTATTTTAGAGCTAACTAAGGTTTTCCAATAGTGAAAAAAGGGGATATTTTTGGAAGTATTCTTGTCATCAATGTCAAAGACAAGGGGATACTAAATATGTCCAAGATAAATATTTGAAAATGAGCATTGTTTGGAATATTATTTTTAGGATTTCGATGCCCAATTTGGATACCCTATATTTGAAGGTATTTTTACTCTTGTTTTGTAGATCAAATTGGATCAAAGGATATATGGCTATAAATATTATTATGATACCTTTCCGATGGTATATGGGACTCCTAATTCCATAGGAATGTGGAGATATGGAATATTCATCATGATGACCCAAACAAAGTACAAGTAGACCAACCCAACCAATTTTACAAGTTGGCCCCATAAGTGAATGTAGAAACACTAAAAATATAGGATTGATGAATTCATTTGAAGTGTATCCAAGAAAGTCGAAATATAAGGTCACAAGTGGAGCTGAAGAATAATTTTTGGGGTGATTCTTGGATTCTAAAGTGTGATTTATGGGGTGAACACACCATCTTGGAATTTTCACTATAATATTTATTTTGGAAAGTTTCAAACCATGAAAATCGAAGACACTAGAGAGAATAGTTTTATGAAAATATGATTAAAATTTCAGACTTTGGTTTGCTATAATTTCTGAGATATGATTTGAGAAAGTTAAGCCTCCTAAATGTTCCTTGTTGTGATCAAAATGAATCTGGTAAAAGGAGTTTCTAATCCATGGATTGTGCTCGTAATCCATCAAACATGTGTGTGATCAAATGGGTGATAGTCCCATAGATGCAATTCATACATATGCATATACTTTTATATAGAAAGTAAAGAGACGTGCACTTGAAACCCTGACATGATGGTGAAGGTTATTTGATTTGAAATTAATGTTGGAGAGCCCTATCTTACATGAAGATCTCACTCCTAGACACCTTGATCCAAATCTCTCCACACAAACATTGACAAAAAAACAAAAAAAATCCTTTTTGAGAGGGAATATTTTAACATAACTGCATCAACCATAATATCATAAACAAAAAAAATTATTGATCTGAAAATGAGATCTTAGACTAATATTAAGGTATTACAGACTCATGTGCATGGATTTTCCTATATTACTTAATGCAATGGATCGATAAGATTGCGAATAATATAGACAATGAAGCAGTTAAATATACATAACAAACACACACACATAACACAACAAGATAATCAAGGAGTTCACCCAAAACTCCTAGGCTACGTCTCCTGGTCTAGCCTTCAGTGGTGACCCCTCCATTATGTCTTCAAGAGCAGAGTTTTACAAAAGTGAGATCAATTTGAGTCTCAACACAACAGATATAAAAAAACAGGAGTTTACTTGAATCCCTCAAGTCTCTCTGAGTACACAGACTCTCCCTCTCCTTCTCTGTCTCTGTTTCTCTCTATCTCAGCATTGCTTGCCTCTATCTCTATCATTCTGTGGCTTTTAAGCCAATCAGGGCTCACTGTTCGTTTCCTCTTCTGGGCTCTCTGGATTTTGGCCTTTATCCATTGAAACCCCCTCTGAGCGTTAACCAATCATGGTGTAATGTCTTCAGGGATGGTGGCCACCTATTCTGCAATGGAAGGTACCATTGACACTTTAGAAATCCCCAAAACAATCATTATCTATGTAACATTCTCTGTTCACACAGAGAAATACACAAAAACACGGGAAAATCCATCCAAACACGATCTATCAGACCTAAAATATTATCAATTCGGCCCCATAATCCCTTCGGATCTGTCTTTGGGCGCTATTGCAAGTGATCATTGATCCAATGGTTATTATTTATTTTAGGTGGCTTATGCGCTCGAAGATTACCCGCTCGAAAAGGGTGGTTTTCTCTCTCCGACGCCTGGCCACGTGGCAGCCAGTGTATGGGCTCAGGCAGAGCTCGGCCAATACCACTTACCGCCTAAGGCCTGCCCGAAATCCCACTTGCTTCAGAACTCAAAACACATATCACTACATATAAAAACCCTTTTGGGTCCATTATATCGCCCAATTCACATTTCCTTTGTTTTTTGTTTATTTAACGAAAACGCGAATTTACATTAAAAAAAGCCTTTTTACAGAACTCAAAAGATATATATTTTGGCCCATAAGACCTGTTGGGTCCGACTTTATCGCATGTCACATGTATATCGGCCTCACTCTTTTGTATCGCTCTGATGCAATATTGCAATATCACAATTGCATAGTCCCCGGGCTGTCGATGCGATATTGTGGGTTAACCTGGGCCGTCGATCTACGCGCTTGATTGATGGTCCTCGTTGACTCACGTTGATCGCGATCGCAACGTTCATATGGTAGCCTCCACTTGCCATTACTGATTACGATATGCCGATCGGATCTATACCATTGATCAGCCAGATTTGACGGCTCCTGTGCATCGTTCGTTTGACCTCTGATAGCTCTATTTTTCATTGTTTCTTCATGTTTTTCACTCTTGATAGTGTTTTTCGCCATTTTTAAAGGTTCATCCTCTACGATAGTTTTCAGTTTTTGAAGACTTAGAGCGTTTCTAGGATCCATTTTGGATCACGCATTCCCATTGAAAAAGCTTTTGGACCACCAAAAGTTGGTTGTTTAAGCATTGACTAAGTGAGGATACATCTTCCTCACTTGTCCAATCTCTATCCATCTTGCACTGCTTGGTTTTGAACCTTTGAGTCCGATTCTCAGGTACCCAACATCACCTCTGTGCATAGTTCTCACTTTCTTATCCAGAACTATGTCTTCCTGCAGCTCATTGAGATATTCAAGCAACATATCATCAATAGAAGGCAACTGACTTTGCTCTTCGAGATCTTCAATCAATGAAGGTTCATATAGCCTTAAGTTCTCTGCATTAATGACTGAATAGATAGGCATATAGGCTGGCAAATCAAGGCGAAAGCGTTTTCACCAATTTTCTCAAGTGTATTGAAAGGTCCATACCTTATTGGCTTTAGCTTCTTACCTTCACCTTGCATTCTGTCTTTGCTGATGTACAACCAGACTTGATCACAAACTTGGAAGCTATGCTTAATTTGGTGCTTGTCATGCCTTGCCTTGTACTTGGCTTGGCTTCTTTCCAGCTGTTCCTGTACTGCCTAGTGAATTTCTTGGATCTGTTCAATGAACTTGGTTGCCTTGTCCACATCACTGTGTCCATTAATTTCTATGTCTTTACTAAAGACAAAATCCAAGGGATACTTTGGTGTAAAACCAAAACAAGTCTCAAAAGGCGATCTCTGTGTAGAAAAGTGCTTGGCACGATTGTAAGCATGTTGCACATAACACAAATGTTCATCCCAAAGCTTGGGATGCTTGCTGCAATATCCCCTGAGCACCTAGATCACTATCCTATTGACCACCTCTGTTTGGCCATATGTTTGTGGATGAAAAGTTGTGCTCTTCTTCAAGCTGGTGTCCATCAACTCCCATAGACTTGACCAAAACTTCCCAACAAATCGGGAATCTCGATCAGATACAATAGAAGTGGGTAATCCAAGTTCTGAACCTATCCAAAATAACATTTTGTTGAACCTATCCACAATAACATATAAATAATCATGACCTTTTCTAGATTTTGGCAATTCCCCAACAAAGTCCATGGAAACACTTTCCCAAGGATGAGAAGGAACTGGAAGTGGAGTGTACAAGCCTAGTTTTCTATTGTTGGGATTGCTTTTAGCACACATGGTACACCCTTTAATATATCTAGAAACTGTTTCATGCATTCTTGGCCAATAACAAAACCTTTGCAACTATGCAACTGTGCAACTGTTTTACTTACACCAAAATGACCCGATATTAGAGAAGTATGTGCTTCTCGGGTTATGTTAACTCTTTTAGTTTGAGGAATGCATAACTTTCCCAAATGATATAAAATTTGGTCCTTAACATGATAATCCAATTCTTCTACTTGTTTTCCATGACTTAAAGTTGCATATACATCTTTAAAATCTACATCTTGAGCATATTGTTCAATTTAGCTTTCATGCAATACCGAGTTATGCTTAAGTATAGTAGATGCATTTATGATTAGTATTGATAGCATATTTGCAACCTTATTGTGTATGCCCTTCTTATATTTGATGACAAGATGAAACTACTGTAGAAAACCCATCCACCTATACTGTCTTGATTGTTGCAATTTATTTTGTGAGTGTAAATATCAAAGTGGTCGATGATCTGTATGTATAATTGTTTCTTTGCCCATTAGGTAATGTTTCCACTTTTTCACACTCTATAATAATGCATACAATTCTTTATCATATGTGGGATAATTAACTACTGCTGGAGTAAATGTCTCAGAATGATAACATATGGGTTTACCATGTTGCATCAACACTGCTCCCATGGCATAGTCACTGGCATCTGTTTCAATCTCAAATGGTCGTTGAAGATTTGGAAGTGCTAGTACTGGTGTTGTACTTATTTTTTCTTTCAAGGTGTCGAAGGCTTTCTGTTGTTTGCCTCCCCATTGAAACACCTTTTTCAATCCTGTTAAAGCATGTAAGGGAGTTGCAATCAAGGAAAAGTTAGCAATAAACTTTCTCCAATATTTTTCTGCTCCTAGGAAACTCCTAACTTTTGTAGCAGATTTGGCTCTGGGCCAATTCACAATGACTTCAACCTTAGAGGGATCTATCTTCAATTCACCACCCCTACAATATGACCCAAATAATTTAAAGATGATTTGCCAAATTCACATTTTGATAACTTCACATAGAGATTTTATCTTTTCAAAACATCTATAGTCTTCTTTACATGCTTTAAATGTTCTTCCCATGTTTTACGGAAAACAAGAATTTCATCTAAATATACAATTACAAAATCATCAATAAAAGGCCTGAGTACATCATTCATAACTTTCATGAAAGTGGCAGGAGCATTAGTTAAGCCAAAAGGCATAACTAGCCATTCATACAGCCCTTACTTTGTCTTGAAAGTAGTCTTCCATGCATCTTGTTCTACAACTCTGACCTGATGATAGCCACAACGCAAGTCCAACTTGGAAAAGTAAACTGCTTCTTTCAGCTAATCTAATAGATCATCAATGTGAGGAAGCGGATAACGATTCTTGATCATTATTTTATTCAGTGCTCTGTAATCAATGCAAATCTTCCACGAACCATCTTTCTTTCTCACCAACACAATTGGAGATCCACATGGTGATGTGCTTGGTCTTATGAACCCTTTATCGAGCAGCTCCTGTACCTGCTTCTTGATCTCTGCATTCTCTAAAGTGGATAATGTGTACATTCCGATTTTAGGAAATGTAGCATCTTGCTATAAATGAATATCATGTAATATTTCCCTTTTGGGTGGTAGAACTTTAGGATCTTGAAATAGGATATCGTATTTTGAAACAACTTTATCTAAATCAGCTTTCTGTTTAGCATCACAACCTTCAAATGCATTGGTTTTACCAGGGTTCTTTTCCTTTACAACCATTAGTAAAAATTTCTTGAATGAGTTTACAATTCTTTTTATCTGCCCTGAGTTTATGAGAGAGTAGTTATTTTTGAGTTTACGAGCTCTTACAATATATTATATTCCATCTTTAGTGAGTTGATACTTATTTTCAACTCTATAGAAAACGATTTTTTTATCATACAAGTAAGGACTTCCTAAAAAAATACCACATATATCGAAAGGAACTATATATAACTCAACCTCATATACAAAAGTTGACCCAATAGCAAACCTAAGTTTACATTGTCTTGTCACTTGTAGCTTTGCTTTATCACATACCCAACCTAATGGATATGGCTTCTTGTGAGGTGTGGTTAGTAATCCCAACTTCTTTACAATTGCTTTAGGAATCAAGTTTACTTGTGATCCACTATCAAATAAAGTTTCAATCTTTTGGTGGTTGGAAATAAATTTAATATGAAAAAGCTCATGTCTTTTCCTCTCATTATCTTCATTATCAATAGATTGTGTAGACTTACTTGTATATGCTTCGGAATTTTTACCTTTTATACCTGTGGTTTTGATTGTTGTTTCATCACCCAAGTCTGACCCCAAGTCTTTTTGAATAGCAGTAGCAGTCTTCTTCTTCTTACCACCGAACTTCTTAGGCTTTAGCTCTAGATTTAAAGACCATTAGTGTTCATCATCGTGTCCATCCTTCTTGTAGTGAGTGCTTGAAGGTTTGTCTTTCTATACAGTGTTTGTCTTCCTCTCCTTCCATTTCGACTTCTTCTTTTCCATGTTCTTGCTTGCAGAGGGTTTTGATGATCCCCCAATCTCTGGGTTCACATTCTTGCCTCTAGCCTCTAGATGTGTAGCCTGAACTGATACATCAGCTAGGCAAGTGGGGTTAAACATGAGAATGGTGTGCTTCAAATAGCTATGTAGACCACCTATATACTTCAGCAAAGTTTCAAGTGAGTCTAGAGAAATTCCTAGGGTTAAAGATCTTTTTCTAAATTCTTGAGTATAACTTTGTACACTTTGGCCCTTTAATTGACGAAGAGTTTGCCAACTCATCATTTCTTGATACATATAAGCTAGTGGATAGAATTGTTTTTTAATGGTAGAAGCAAATTCATTCCAGTTAGAAAGAATTTTACCATGCTTCTTCAAATCATCTTGTGTCTTGCCTTCCCCCCACACTAGTGCAGTTCCTCCAAGGTGAAGGCTAGCCAACTGAACCTTTCTCCTCTCTGAATCAATGTTCTGCACCCTACAATATACATCGATCTATCTAATCCAGTTATCTAGCTTTTCTAAATTTAATTCTCCATCATAGATTGGAAAATCAAAATTTACATCTAATTTAATCAAATATGTTTTCTTCTTTTTCTTTTTCAAGGCTAGGAGATAAGGATGATGGAGGTGATGGTGGAAGAGATGGTGGAGGAAGATTTTCCCCTTTCCCTTTGCCCTCTGGAGCATCTAGAGAAGGTTCCTCTGCTCCCTTGTCTTGTTTGGGGGTTGAAGTACTTTCATCTCAACCTTTCTTAAATTCTCGATACATCTCTTCCACCATGGCTCTCATGGTCATGAAACTGTCCATGAACTAAGATTTTTCTTCCAATGAGGTTTGTTCTGCCATTCTCCTCCTAGGATAGACTCTTCCAATTTCTAGATTAGCCTCAACTAGTTCTCCTTCTCCTAGTTTGAGCTTTGACCTAGTTAGCATTCAACAATCCAGCACAAGCTTGTCTAACCTTAGCAAACCTAAAGCTCTGATACTAATTGATCTGAAAATGAGATCTTAGACTAATATTAAGGTATTATAGACTCGTGTGCATGGATTTTCCTATATTACTTAATGCAATGGATCGATAAGATTGCAAATAATATAGACAATGAAGCAGTTAAAGATACATAATAGACACGCACACATAATACAACAAGATAATTAAGGAGTTCACCCAAAACTCCTGGGCTACGTCTCCTAGTCCAGCCTTTAGTGGTGAGCTCTCTATTATGTCTTCAAGAGCAGAGTTTTACAAAAGTGAACTCAATTTGAGTCTCAACACAACATATATAAAATAGCAGGAGTTTACTTGAATCCCTCAAGTCTCTCTAAGTACACAGACTCTCCATCTCCTTCTCTATCTCTGTTTCTCTTTGTCTCAGCACTACTTGCCTCTATCTCTGTCATTCCGTGGCTTTTAGGCCAATCAGTGTTGTCTGGTCATTTCCTCTTCTGGGCTCTCTGGCTTCTAGCCTCTATCCGTTGAAACCCCCTTTGAGCATTAACCAATCATGGTGTAACGTCTTCAGGGATGGTGGCCACCTGTTTTGCAATGGAAGGAACCATCGGTGCTTTAGAAATCCTAAAAATAGTCATTCTCTGTTTACAGAGAGAAATACACAAAAACACGGGAAAATCCGCCCAAACACAGTCTATCAGAACTGAAATATTATCAATTCCGCCCCATAATCCCTTTGGATCTGTCTTTGGGTGCTATCGCAAGTGATCATCGATCCAATGGTTATTATTGATTTCAGGTGGCTTATGCGCTTGGAGATTACCTGCTCAAAAAGGGTGGTTTTCTCTCTCCGGCACCTGGCCATGTGGCCGCCAGTGTATGGGCTTGGGTGGAGCCTGGCCAATACCACTTACCGCCTAAGGCCCACCCAAAATCCCACTCGCTTCAAAACTCAAAACACATATCGCTACATATAAAAACCCTTTTGGGTCCGTTATATCGCCCAATTTGCATTTCCTTTGTTTTTCGTTTTTTTAACGAAAACGTGAATTTACATTAAAAAATGCCTTTTTACGGAACTCAAAAGATATATATTTTGGTCCATAAGACCCGTCTGGTCTGACTTTATCACAAGTCGCATGTATATCAGCCGCACTCTTTTGTATTGCTTCAATGCAATATTGCGATATCGCAATCGCATAGTCCCCAGGCCTTTGGTAAGCGCTCCCTTGTAGTTTTCTGATGCGATATTGCAGGCTAACCTAGGTCGTCGATCTGTGTACTTGATCGATGGTCCTCATTGACTCGCATTGATCACAATCAAAACTTTCATATGGTAGCCTTCAATGGCCTCCGCTTGCCATTGCTGATTGCGATATGCTGATCGGATCTAGACCGTTGATCGGCTAGATCCAACGGCTCCTATGCATCGTTCTTTTGACTTCCGATAGCTCTATTTTTCACTCCTGATAGTGTTTTCCACCATTTTTAAAGGTTCATCCTCTACGATATTTTTTAGTTTTTGAAGACTTAGAGGGTTTCTAGGATCCATTTTAGATCAAATATATGGGACGAGAATAATGAACTTTATTAATCAATCAAAATGACTATATATTATGCCTTCAATATAGAGTGCTCCTCCTTGGCTCTTAATCTTGGCTCCCTATAATTCAATGGATAATCTCTACTCACACAGGAATATGGAAGATCCCTCTCAAACAAATATTTACTAACTACGAATCTAAATCCTCTCCTCTTAACATGGTCTAATTATATAGGTTTTTTCCCTTTATGGGAGGATTTATCTGGACGCTTAGGGGCTTGATAAGTTAGGAAAATTCCACAATAATTCATCCCTAACCTACTCATGTACAAGTATGTTGATTTGATCCCCTCGAGAATGAAAAACTCTAGAACTTTGACCAAGTACACTCCTAGTGAAAGGCCAACCAGAGTCCTAGGTTTTCAGGATTTATATTATCTAGCAGAGTTTGTACTCTAGGAGAATGTCTTGTGGGAGCATATTTGATGATAAATTGGTAAATAAAATATTACAAGATATGTGTCGGAGTCAACAAGTCGATGGTTTTATACTGACTCAATATATGTAAAATAAGTTATAAAACTCCTAAAATATTTTTCAAACAAGTTAGCTTAGTATTTCTTCTATTAATTTTCTTCTAGGATGTTTTGGAATGTGAAACTTAGAGGATTATGGTAGATAATTGTCATGTAATTTTGGTTAAAATTTCATATCCTGATAATTTCAGAGATATTGTCTAAGGAAGTTTGGCTTTATGAATGCTCATAAAATCTATTTCAAACAGGTTAGCTCAACAATTTTTCTATAATTTTTCTTCTAAGAGGTTTTAGACCATGAAAGGTGAAGGATGAAAATAGAATATATTCATATACGTATGATAATTTTAGGCGAAAACATTCATCTTATAATGAGTGTGGAAAAATATTCTATAACAAATGTGAAACCTAATTGTTACACTGAAATTTGTCACCATGACTATCTGCAGTTAATATGGCTCCATCAATAGTCATGTTATCCTCCTTGTCAAGCCTCATACCTCTGCTCTTCATGTCAAACTTCAAAAAGAGAGAAAGTCACTTAAAAACATGTTTATCTCTGG
>APFE031440934.1:197375-249406 GCA_000404065.3 Pinus taeda
AATGTTACAATACATATTTATACATGTCGAAGCATCCAATACCATGGACCGAAAACCATCGCATCCAAAACCATGGACTGAAAACCATCGCATCCAAAAAGCATGTGCGAAAATCATGCACAAAACCATAGGTGGGGTCGTCCAACCTAACATAGGGTCCAAAAATAAAATTTTCCAGGGCACTGCCCTGGACCCCATAAAGTGGGGTTATGGGTACCCCTCAAACCACCTTTTAACTATGTGGAAAGAATATAACACATCCCAACAGGCCTACATCGAAGCAACAAGATCCAATGTTAAGTACTTTTTGGAAGAGAATGAACAACTGACAAAGAACTTGCAAGCAATGAGGAAAGAGGCAGAATAATTGCAAGAGTAGAGCACAGTTTCTGCAATGGCATAGATGAGCAAAGTGATGTTTTAGTATCAACACTTGAGACCACCATGCGGAAACTCTATGATGAATTTCTCACCATGCACAAATAAGTTGTCTGTGTGCATGGCTTGTAATAACGGAGCAAGGAGTTTGTTCAAAATCTTAGGAACATACATGTTGCCATCAACCATGTGCAATAATGGATAATGAGGTACAAAGGAGCCTCACTTCACTTGCCAAAGATGATGAAGCCATAGACAGAGCTAGAGAAAGTAAAGATTGAGATATTGATCAAGAACTATGATCAACTTGCCCTGTTTATCAGCAGTATACATGTTTCATATGTATGGTTGTACGAAAGCTTGAATGTCATGGTGAGAATGCACAAGATCCCTTCAATTAGTTCCCTCAACAAAGCTAAACATAAGAACCAGGTCCTACTAGAGATCGATGAGTACATGGAATAGCTAAGGCGAGAGGACACCAGGGAGGACTTGGAGTTCAATGCATAAAATATGTAGAAGTACATTGGTAGTCCTGTCAAGGTCAACGTCATGTTGTTCATGCTTCAGAATGAATCAGATACAGGTTCCGGGACCATACACACAGATTCCATGGAGGCAAGAGTCCGCCTTCAGGAAGACAACATAAGGCAGTCTGGGGACACCATCATGCAACACCAAGCTTGGCATGTGACCGAAAAGCACCATGTGGAGGTTTCTGAGTTGGTCTTTCCACAAATTTAGAGTCATAGTGTTTTGTCTTGTTAGGTTGTCTCTAGCCTATTTTGTCTTACATGGGTACATGTGGAAATTGAATATTATTTGTAAATATGTTGTGAGTGAAATTGCAAGTGTCATTAGTGGAATGTGAGTAGTCGCTATGTAATGTAATGAGGTATTTGTAAAGAAGTTGAAGAGTCATGAGGGTAGTCAAAGAGTCACAAAGGGGAATGTCAAGGGCCACCCCACCCTTTGTTATAAATAGAACCTCGTAACTCATAGAACGAGCCTTTGGTAACCAAGCTTTTGGCTAGGCTTAGGCTTAGAGAATGCTTGGGAGTATTGTGATGAGCCTTGGCTTATCCACAACGTAGAGAAAGTATACTTCTTTAGAGGAGCAGGAGGTGTTGACTATAATGTTCCACTATTGGGGCTAATGTCCGTCAATGGTGTATGTATGGATGGAACTTTCACTTAATAATAATATATCTAAGCCAACACGTTTCCATGCATGTGTTGTTATTGTAGTTCAACTATTCTGGTTACTTTACCAATGTATGTTTTTTAAATTACACATTTTCTTATGAACTATTTTGTATGCAATTGTATGAATCTTGTTTAAGGCATGCTATTGGCACTTCATTACCACCCACTACTGCGAATCCTACTCCAAATGGTTTGAGCTCTAGTTGGGACTTCTTACCCGAGGGATTCCCTTGAATGTTGGTGGGTCCAACACCATCAACATGTTGTAAGCTGGATATTGGAGACTCTGATTGACATTTTGTTTTGAAGTACTGCAGTCGTCTACATAGGTATATCCAAATGGACATGGGCTTCTTGGACATCTCTGTTGGGCTTCCAAATTGCCCCATTTTTCACCATCCTAAACAACCATTTTCATTCATTTATCACACTTATTTTCCCATCTATTACCCATCTTGTTGTGTTTCTTCGTGAATGTGCCACATTAAGCTTACTAATATTAAAGTAGTTAATTATCATTATTTTCCTTTATTTTTTATGAATTAAAAAGGATTATTGCTGATTTTGTTGATGGTGATTTTCCTAGTGTAGCTCCAATGGTTCCTATGTAGTAATAATAATCAACCTCCATGGTTGGTATACCTTTTACATATATCTAAGAGAAATTGTGGAACTTGTGTTTCATTCCTAGGGATGTTGACATGGATTTATTGTATCCAAGTCATACCTAGGTCAACTCCATTAGGATCCATCTTGACATGATATACATGTCAAACAACTCACATCAGACATAATCATGCGACTAACTTTGAATGCGATTCTCAAAACATGCCCAATAAGGTGAACAATAAGCAATTTCTCCAAAAAGTTCAGGGATTAGGAGATACATGTGGTTATTTCATGAACATATTTATTGTTATGGCCATTAATAGATTGTGTCCCAAACAAAGAAAATATTTATGAACTAAAACATCTCCAGCCTACTCTAAGATGATTCTATGATTTATTAATCCAATTTAATCTAATCTTCAGTTTTTATGCAACCAAGATCTCCCAAAAACAAACAAATTTAATAATTTGTAATCTTTCTATAACTGTTACAATCCATATTTGGAGGAATTAGTTCTAATTCACTGCTATAGTTCTCTTGTATAAATATATGGACATATATTAGGTTGGATAAATCTAGAGTGAAGAAAGTTAGGTTAGGAAGGAGGAGAGAATGATCATTTTAATCCTATATTGCAACTTTCATCAATGCAACCCTCTTAGTAGGGATCACTAGTTAGAAGAGGTATCATATCTACATATTTATTTCCTCTTAGTTGCAGGTTATGTGTGATTTACTATTATTGTTGCATATATTATTCATGTATTTAATAGTTATAATATCGTAGCCTCTATCATTATGTAAAAATTTAGGTCCTGCACTGTTCTCGTCATTAGGTGTGATGGTTATTTTATTACTTTTACAACTTTTTGGTTTGTTTAATTGATCGAATGGGTGTTACAATAACTATTTGAGTGTTGAATGTTTTCCAAGAGTGATTTTTATTTTGAATAAGAGTGAACATGTGACAAATTGTGATTTATTCTTCAATGTGTTCCACTTTATTTCTAAAGTTGAGCATTTTTTGGAGTGTGGAATGTGTTTGGAGTGCTCAGAGTGATATTTATAATGATTGGTTTTGATATTTTACTAGCTCTAGTTTCCATTTGTTCCTGCCTATATTTTGCACAATAACCTTGAAACAAAAGGCCAGCTCGAATTGATAATTTATGTGTGAGTTAGATTGGTTCTTCTGAATCAAAAGGAAAATTAATCCACCCAACATTTTGGTACTATTGATGGGGAGGTTATTAGAGGTGCATATGTGTGACTAGCATTATTTTTAGTGCATTTATTGGAAGTGTGATTAATTGTTCCTGTATCTAAGGTTTTATGGTAGTAAGATGAGAGGTAATAACCTAATCATCGCTTTGACATACTAAAGTTTTCTCGGCCTCATAAGGAGTCAAGACACATAAGTTGCATTCCCTGTAGTTAGGTTTTGCTCCAATAAAAAATAGATTTTTTATTTTATTTTTTATTTTATCTCTATACGCTAATCCACGTGCTGATAGAATATATCAACTAGCTAATGAAGATTTTTGAGCAATGGAGAAATGGTGTATCATGGAATCTATTAATGAGTAGTTAAAGAGGATCATAAGATGCTTCTGTTAAGATGCATAAATAAACCACTGATAAAGCCACAAGGGTGGAAATTGGTATTTAATTTGAAATTTTTAAAACTGATATCATTAGTTCTTTATCTTTAGCATTGGGTGATTTTTAGGCAAATTAAAAGCAATATAAAGTTGAAAAATTATTTCCAATATTATGCTCCAATTGTGGAAAAACCACTCACTCAAAAGGCATCTACTTAACAATGAATAATCCTATGGAATTTGTGATCATGATCACTCAGCGAAGAATTTCCCATGGTTGCCAAGATTAAAGCCAGTGTTCAAGGAATTAGGTGAGGAGAGAGAGAATCCATAACAAGCTTGACCATGGTTATAATTGAAAACCCATCATCCTTTTTTAATACTTGGACAAAGGTGTATGATCCTCAATAGGTTCTCGAGCAAATTCAGAATCCTATTGTTCCATGGAAAATTCCTAGTCCTCCTTTAATTCGGTACCCTCCCCTATGGCCGCAGTGGGCCTATTTCATCAAGGATGGGATGGAGCCTCCTTTCCCTATGAAAACTCATCTACTTGTACAATATCAATGACTTTAAATCCCATCCAATGCACCACCAAGTAATATTCCTTTGCAATCTTAACTATGTCTGCAACCTAACCCAAATCCAAACAATAAGGCTACACAACAAAATGAAGTGCCTATCTTTCCCACTTACTCCCCCATTCAATGTAATGAAATATATTTTATATTGTGGGGAGGAGATAACTAAAGACCTTTCCATGTTACAACAAAGCATGAAGAAGATAATTTACCCCAGGAAGAAGCCCCAATCCATACATTAATAGAGGAACAATACATAATTGGAACTCATGCTGAATCGAGTTTTATAACTCATACTGTTGTTACAACTGATGTTGTTGAAAATGTTGAAATTGTTGTAACAATTGATGCTCTAACTATTATTAGTGCTAAGAATGTTAATGATAAATCTATTGAAAATGTTGAAACTGTTGTAACAACGGATGTTATAACAATTGATGTTGTAACAACTATTATTGCAGAAACTATTACTGTTGAAAATGTGTTATGTAACCAAATAAAAAAGAAAAGAAAAGATAGATGAACAACTTGAAAATAAGCCTCTTGGAGGGGGAAACCTCCTTTATATCACATAAATGAACAATTCTTGGATGATTAAAATGAAAATACCTCCTTGGTATATATAAGAGTCTAAGGGGTCATAATATAACTAGGACCTACATAAAAATAATAATGTAAGCATTTTGGAGGCTACACTAGTATTATAAGGACCTAACATGCCCCTGTCCTTAAAAAAATTGTTGTCCTCAATGCTTGAGTAGTTCTAGATGCTTCTGAATAAAATAATCATCCTCCCATGTGGAGTCTTTAGCAAGTAAGTTCTTCCACTTAATGAGATACTATGAAATTGATTTGTTTCATAGTTTCCAGATTCTTGTTTCTTTTATTGCTTCAGGCTCCAATATGATTTTTCCTTCCTCGTCAAGTTATAGAAATATTGTTTGAATAGGGAGCTTGTCACCTATAACCCTATTTAAGAATGAAACACGGAAAACTGGTTGTACTCGTGAAGATGTAGGAAGCTCCAGTATGTATGCCATAGTACCAGTCTTTGCAACACCTTGTAAGGGCCTTAGTACTTGGGTGATAATTTATTATCCTTCTTAGCTTGCTTGAGGGACATTTTTTTGTATGGTTGTAGTCGTAAAAATACCCAATCATCCACATCAAAACATATTTCACTGTGATGCTAATCTACTTGTTGTTTCATTCGATTTTGTGCCAAAGACAAGTTATCCTTTAAGATTTGGAGAACTTATTTTTGATGCTCGATGTGTTCTTCCAATGATTGAAACTTAGAATTGTCTCTTAAAGATGATGTGATGGATGGTGGATGATATCCATAAAGCGTAATAAATAGGGTCATTTTTGTTGTGGTATGGAAGCATGTTTTATACTACCATTCTTCCATGAGTAACCCCCTGATCCATTATTTTTGTTCATTAGATAAAAAGCAATGAAGATATCCTTCTAAAAAAAAATTCACTATCTTAGTTTTCCCATTCGATTGAGGATGATAAAATGAGCTATGATCTAATTGAGTACCAAGACAAGAAAATATTTTTTTCTAAACATTTCTAGTGAAAATGGGATCTCTATCACTTACAATAATCTTTGGATTTTCGATGCAAATTTTGAACTGTTTCCACAAGTGTAGTAATGTTAGCATTATGGCTCATGAGTTGTCCTTGATGTCAACCTCATCACAATTTGTTTGTCTCCATGGATTGTATGGATCATCATAGTTTGTTGTGTGTCTCCATGGATTGTATGTATTTTTTGTTCACTATGGTGTCTACATTATGGTTAACAATTGTTGTTTCATGATGGTATGTCTACATGAATAATTTGATGGTCAATAGTTGGAGTGCAGGATCCCTAATAGTTGGAATGCAAGAAGAGGTATAGGTTTGGACAAGGTTTACATAGGATTCCTAACATGATTACAGAGGCTAAAATAAAACTTTCATGTGTTATAGAGCAGTAGGAAGAAATATGCCAAGTCTTGTACTGAGTGGAACAACTTTGGCCTAGATTAAGCCACAAACATTGGGAGTGTTGTTCCTTTATAAATAGCTCGAGGCTATAGAACAATGCCAAATCATCTAAGTAAGGGGTATTCTTGAAAATAGATGATTCAAAGATAAAAAGCATCTTTGAGGTTATTAATACCTCAAACATTTAATGAACATTCAAAGTACTGACTCCCAACCGTAATAACATATAATTCTTTGAAAGTATTTGGTATAAGAATAGAGAAGAACCTAGAAAATCAAATATTCTCGCTGAACATTAAATTATCTAAATCAACACAAGCATATAGAAAAATTTCTGTAGTAGAACATTAATACATATGACAATTGGTACAGATGCAAAAACCAAATGATGTGGAGAATTAAATTAAACATATTGTTTAATCAATTTTATCGGTAATGAATATAACTTTGTAGTGAAATGTCAGGGATCTTGATATTCAAGCCAGCCTTTCCCAAATATCCATACAACATCAAATGTATAAAGAAACGATTATGTAAACACATGAAAGTACTCACATAATACACAAATGTTGTTATAAATCATAAACACAACCCTTTGATTATCTTCAAACATCCAAGTATTACAACAATATTCCAAGGCTTGGTCTAGTTATCAACCCTCTCCATTAAAAAATACTATTATGTATATAGTATTTTACAAAAAACTTATTTTCTAAGATTTAATCTGAAAAATAAATATTATCCAAAATATTTTGGGTAATTTCAATTAAAACCTAACTAAAAATAGAAAGTTTTCTCCAAAAAATATTCAATTATCCTTAATATTTGCATTTGGTTTTGATGTATCTGAATCTATTCTATTTTGACTACTTCAAATTTGGAACCGTCCTGATCATTTGTTGACCTAGTGCCTTGATAATCTTCTCTTTATCCAACATGCATTAGCTCACAAAAAGATAGAAAATATAGATCAACGCCTTAGAAATAAGCCTCTTTGAGGGGGAAACCTCCTTTACATTACACAAATGAACAACTATTAGATGATACAAATGATAAGACCTCCTTTCTATATATAAGAGTCTAAGGGGTCATAATATAATCATAGCTGACATAACAATAATAATATAAGGGCACAATAATAACAATATGGGGACTACATGGGCACAACAATAAAATAAGGAGGTTATAGTAATAACAATAAGTGGTTACACTAGTAGTATAGGGACCTAACATGCCCCTCTCCTTCAAAAAGTGTTGTCCTCAGCTTTTGAGTAGTTCTTGATGCTTCTATATAAAGTATTATCCTCCCATGTGGAATCTTCAGCGGGAAAGTTCTTCCACTTGATGAGATACTATGAAATTGATCTATTTCGTAGCTTTCGATTTCTTGGTTCTATGACTGCTTCAGGTTCCAATATGATTTTTCCTTCCTTGTCAAGTTCTTACAATCCTGTTTGAACTGGGATATTCTGCAACTTTTGAATGAGTTCCCACTCCTTTGGGCATATGGATATATGTAAGCCCTGATGTTTGGAGGAACACTTCGTGGAATTAAATGAATAGCATGATCATGATCACAAATAGGTGGGAGGCCTTTGGGAGTCTCAAATACCTTGGAATTATTGTCCAAAACATTTTGGAGATCTAGAGAAATACATGATTTCGACGTGGGATCCTCTAGTGAACATAATTGTGCAATTACACCCCGTTATTCTTTTTTTAGAAGCTTTGTCATGCTGTCAGAGTTGATTATCTTTCCAGATTTTCCTTTGATATCCCTCAATTCAACTTTCTTTCCTTCCCAAAAAAATTTCAAGAAAATTTCTTGAAAATTAAAAGCTATCACACCCAAAGATTGTAGCCATTTGACTCTTAGTAAAACATCAGCACCACCAATTGGAATTGAGAGCATTTGGCTATTCATTACATATTCTCCCATGGATAGCTTGATATTATGGCACTTTCCAGAGAAATTTATGGTTCCTCCATTTGCAACCATCACTTGACACTCCGGTCCTGGATATAGGAAGCATTTCAATTCCTTGGCTATCTTACAATCAATAAAATTATGGGTACTGCCCAAATCAATCAACACTCTTACCTTTTTCTTCTTGATATGTCCTTCAATCTAGGAGTGGTAATTTCTTTCAATGCATTACAAGATATGGTCGGATTTATTTCTTGAGACTCGATGTGATCTTTCAATTCTTGAACATTTTTCTTCTTGATATGTCCTCCTATATTGATAGTTTGAGGAGTGGTAATTTTGTCCAATGCATTACAAGACAAGGTTGGATTCATTTCTTCTTTTTCGATGTGATCTTTCACTTATTGAACCTTTTTCTTCTTGATATGTCCTTCTATCTTTTTAGGAGTGGTAATTCTTTCCAATGCTTTACAAGATATGGTCGGATTCATTTCTTCTTTCTTTGGGGTTGGTTCCTGGTGTATATACTATTCTTTTTACATTTCTTGATCCTTTTCTTCCTCCTCTCCACAATCAATGTAAAATAATTTCTTCTCAACACACTTATGACCTTTAATGTATTTGCTATCACAATTGTAACAAAGCCCTTTTTCTCTTTTTTCTTCCAATTTTTGTCGTGTAACCCTTGTAGGTTGTGGAAGGCTAGGAGAAACAACACTTCCATCTTTATAGTTTTGAGGGGTAGACTTACTTGTTGCCATAATTTTGCTTTCCACTTTGTAACAAAGCCCTTTTTCTCTTTTTTCTTCCAATTTTTGTGGTGTTGCTTTAAAGAAGGTGTTTCTCTTTGTATCCTCATAATGTGCTATCATTTCCTCCGTGAAAATTGACCACGTAACAAGTTGTTTACGACAAAAAAGCCCTTTATACCATAAAAATTGTTCCGGTTCTAAATATGAAGATGCAATACATACCTTTTGTAACAGTGGTACACCATGTAGATCAAAATATTGCTCCATCTGTAGTATCAATTTTACTGGATCCTTTCCATCAAACTTCCTCATATCGCCTTTTCTTTATTTCAGGAGCTCGATGTTGAAATGATTGTAACTCTGTACTTTCAGATCCTAATGTTTTGAAATTGTCTCCTGCAGTAGCCCTCTAAGTCCTCTTTCTAACCCCGCAAGTCTGATCAGAATTTGATTCTCCAAAAAAGAGTTATGCCCAATCTCCTAAGATGACCTGATTATATAATGTTTCCATAGAGTAAATTTGTGCGATGTGCCACCTGTCACTGTTTCGACCTTCGGATCTAAAAACTTTGCATAGAAAACTACAGTCCGTCCTCTTTCTATAACTTCTTAAGAAATTTCAATTTGCTACTCAGAGAGAAAGTTATGATTATTTTCCCAAGGTCACCTATTTAGGATGTAATTTGGGAGTCTGCAAAAACCCTAACTTCCTCAGATCAAATATCCGAAAATATAGCGAGACGAGAACTGAAATTCAGATCCAAGATTCAAAACGATTTCTTCTCAAATGGGTTTGTTCTTTAGCTTTTGAAACTTCGTAGAAATTTTTTTATAGCGAAAATACCACGATGACCTGTTTTAGATGAAATTCTGGAGCTTTCACAAACCCTAACTTCCTCATATCATATCTCCAAAAATATGGTGAGACAAGATCTGAAATTTGTATACATGGTTCAGCAGGATTTCTTCTCAAATGGGTTTTGCTATATCTTCTGAAACATCACAGAAAAAACGCTATAGTGAAAGTAGCACGATGACTTGTTTGGCGCAGCAAAACCCTAGAATCCAAAGCTTTGATACCAAATGTTATGCAACTAGCTCACAAAAAGATAGAAAAGATAGATCAACGCCTTAGAAATAAGCCTATTTGAGGGGGCAACCTCCTTTACATTACACAAATGAAAAATTATTAGATGATACAAATGACAAGACCTCCTTTCTATATATAAGAGTCTAAGGGGTCATAATATAATCAGAGTCGACATAAGAATAATAATGTAAGGGCATAATAATAACAATATGGGGACTATATGAGCACAACAATATAATAAGGGGGTTGTACTAATAACAATAAGTGGTAACACTAGTAGTATAGGGACCTAATAGTTGCTCCCAATCTTCATCAATTGGATAATCTGGATCAATCAATTTTCTGAAAGCCTCATTTACTTTTGTAGATCTTTCAAAACATGGTTTAATTATGAAAAAATGTTTGATCTCATAACAAATAAAAATATCACCAACTAAAATTTGAAGTAAAATTTTTCCACTTAATTATCCTTTTATCACAACGAAGTTTGACATGTCCCCATCTATCGTTTTCAACGATCTTTGATAATTCTCCCCTGTCGTCATTTTTTCTTGTGAATTCTGAAAAGATGGCAAACCCTTTTGCTCCAAAATAGATTTTTTTGTAACATTTATTAATTTGAGTTTGCAAACTTTCACACTTATCTTTCACCTACAACATTAGAGTATTCTTTTTTAGAAATTTCCTATTTGGTATAACGGATTCAATTATATCATTGATGCATAAATCTTCTAGTCCTTCCCTTGTCTTTGTATTTAGAAACTTGATGATTTGAGTTTCTAGGATAGTCTTATTTCCGAGTTCAAGTTTGATTCCACTAATAGCCTCATTTTCTCTTTCTAACAATTTCTCTTGCTCAATAACTATGTCAATTGAAGACCAACAATATCGAGGACAGGATTTCCAACAAAATTTATTCTTTTTCCTATATCAAACATTGAATAATATTTGATCCACTCAAATATTGTTCAATTTACTTTTGCAGTCTAGAATTTTTTATATCTAAGCTACCAATGCATTATTTGAATCAAACTTATTCGTTTCAACTCTATCCAATGATTTTAGTAATTTATCAATCTCTTTCTTTTTTAAAGTGATAGAAGATATTGCTTCTGTCAACTCGTTTGTTGCCTCACCTTCTATTGAACTTGTTTCTATTGTAGGAATCATTGTGTTGCCAACCTGCGCTTTTCCATTATCATCTTCTCCATATTTGTTTCAATTTTTTGTATTTGTATATTATGTTCAATCATGATAGATCACATAACTTATTTCTCCTTTTCAAGTTCTCCTACTTCATGTGTCTATGGGTGCTCTGTAGTGGGCAGCTTCAACCTCCTTCTAAGAGCTTGAATGTTACCATTCTTATTTTTGATAATCTCTTGAGTGACATTAATATCCTTAGGATATAAACCCAATTTAATAACAATATATCCCATATAATTAATTTTAGTATCTTTTTCAAGAGAATATGTTTTCTCCATTTTGAGTTCTGAGAGTGTATTATTTGAGGAAATCTGTAACTTTGAAACATTAATACCTAAACTACTCAACATAGAATAGATCAGTTCTCCAGTTTGTCTATGTAAATCAATATGATCTATAGGATGAATCTCCTTAATGTTAAAACAAAACATACAAGCTTTAAAATCTTCTGCATTTCTTTCCCCCAAAACTTTGGGTTCAAGGAAAGCCATCTGAAACTATTCTTTTCCAACATCCTAAGATTAAAGAAATCTATTTTTTGTATAGAATTCTATTTAATCCACAATTGATTATAAGTTATTAATTTTAGACTTTCATTCTTCCTCTTGATATCCATGAATCTAGAAAAAATAGTTTGCTTTGAAGAAGAAGGAGATGAAGGAGATGGTTGTTCTATTACTGTCTCAACTCATTTTAATCTGAAAACAAGTTCGCTTGAAATAACCACTATGGTAGGTGAATAATGTCTAAGGAAACAATATAGAACATGGTTTCTTCCACATATCTTGTTTCATGTCTCTTATACACTCTAAATTGATCTTCTTATGATCCCGAAACACTTTCAATTGTCCTCTTAAACTCTTTTTCCTTGATGGTGTACTTAAGGCCTTACGTCCTATTGATTTCTTTATTTCTTATTCTTCTAAAATTTATTGCAATGTATTTTTTCCCATGTTTCCCTGTATGAAAGCATCTAAATCTATGGTTTTGACAAATGTATATAGGGGGTAGAATTTTGTTTCACTCGGATAGTTTAAATGATTCCTATTATGGATCACGTCGCCAAATGATTCCTTGTTTGAATTTCATTTGCATCTTCTTAAACTTTGAAATTAACAATAAATGGGCCTACTTGTGCTTTAAGTTTGAGTAGAGTCTCTTCCCTCCTTGGTAAAAGGCGTACTTGATAAACATTAAGATTGTCTAATAAATTTGAGAGAAAAAATTCTAAGAGGAACAAACCCTGATAACTAATAAGGGCGAAGCTCACAACCATATAATATATTCTCAGTAAAATTCCTATACAAATACCAATCATCTAATTTGGTTTTCTTACTAAGATGTAAAATTCTCTTGACTTCTGCTAAAATTCGGAGAACACTATCACTGCTTAAAAGACTTAAACATACATGAAGAAAATTATCCACACAACCAGTAAAAGACAACTCCTCTAATTTCCTCTTGACCAATGAAGTCCAATGCACAACTAACCATTGGTTTCCGTACAAATATTGCTTCTGCAACTGTATTTGAAAACTCACTGATTGATAATATAGAAATAGGTACACCAACACTGACTAATATTTGAATTATTTTTCAATTCCAAACTTGAAAAATTGTTCATGCGTTGCCTCCAAGAGAAACTGACTAAAGTTAATAATATTTTTTATTTCTTTTCTAGTAATAATGTAGAAAAAAAACCCAATATAACTTCATCTACCATATCATCATTTTGATAACCTAAAAGAAAGCATAACATTGACACAATTTGTGATGAGAGATCGGGAAACATGGATGAAGGATAAGCAGGATTATGAGTAGGAATTCCAGTTCCTTCAGGTGTAAATGACTCAAATATCAATGGTTTTTTTCAAATGTGAGCTTCTAATAAATATCTAACAATACTTCATTGGAAAAGGTGTGAAAAGAAATAGGAGAAATAATATTAAAAGCTTGTAGAATGGATTTAGAGGTTAAATAAAGAAATGTCTCTCCATTTTGGGTAGCTATAGATTTTTCACTAGGAAAATATCTTTCAAGACACTATCCAAAAAAGTTTGGAAAGTGATGGGTCTAAGGGAAGATAATTGAGATAATAATGAGCTCCAAAGTGAGAACTTATCACTATTATCTTGGAATCTCTGAAAGGCCCAATTTTTTTGTTCATACATATCAAACTCAGATTGTCTCTATGATTTTGGTTTCTCTGTCAAATTAATGGTAAATCATCTAGCTTAGTAAAGGAAGAGGGCATCATTTTTTCGGGGTGGTATTAGGTTTATTTTCATTTCTGTGAAATCATTTGAAAAATAATAGGAGAAACAGGGAACTAAATTACCAGTAAAATAAAGGCACTGAAATTTCTACAAATGATAGCTTTCAATTGACTGCAATGTTGCACATAGGTTCACTACAACTGAAAAATGAGGATGAAATGAAACTGGAAAACAATGAAAAATCCATGGCGGGAGAAAGTGTATATAAAATATTATTATTGGAATGTATTAATGATATAACTATTTGAATGGCCTAGGGGGCTTTGATTTAACGGTGAATGGGTGCACTGTTAAGGCACTACTTGTGATGGGTCACTGATTCAAATCCCTGTGGGTGCTTACCTACCAAAAAAAAAGATATAACTGTTTAAATGAAACATAATTTTTTTTCATATACAATTAGTGGTTAACGGTCGACAGATTTAAGAGATAACTTTGTTGACAATGTAGTTGGCCAAAACAGAAAATGGCAGAACGGATAAAATTTATGGAAAAAATTTAACTCCAGCGGAAACCAAAATGGGTTTTGCGCCCGAGGGAGGGGGGTAAGGATGGTAAGTGGTAAAAAACTACAGAGGTGTGCAACAATTCACAAATATGTGCCATGTTGGAAAATTTATTTTCAGGAAACAACTTATTGTGTACCACCCACCCCCACCCCCCCCCCCCCCATCTCCATTAATTTGTCGTGAAAGCCGGGGGGGGGGGCATAAAGAAATAATGATTGTCGATAAAGGTGGGATATATCTTTCCATGGAAAATATCAAGAATTTAATGAGCGCATTATTACAAACTTGATTTCACATAGTTTTATTTGAATATATAAAACAATATAAAGAATGAATATGTTGCATTATAAAACTGCACATATCATTTATTTACAAAGTTCATAAATAAAATTAAATATTTTTTCCCTTTTTTAGTAAGTTTTATTATTTTATTGGGACAAGAAAATGTTAAAAAATTGGCTCCATCTAAAGACTGCCCCCCCTTGCCTGATGAAAAGAACTTGCAGATCCTTTTCCTTCACCTCGAGCTATGAAGTTAGTGTCATAAGAAAACTTCACACATGCTTTGGAAAAGTAAATCACATTGATTATTTACAATGAAAAATAATGAAATTTCTTTAGTACTGAATGTAATGTTTCAAATTCTTCCTAAGAACAGGTAGTGAGAAGTATCCTCCCTCCAGATTTTCCAAACCGAAGGTGTTGTTTTTCTTGATTTTAGCAACCTTGTATGGACCTCACCAGAGATTGCTAAGTTTTTCGTGTTTTCCCTTATCTCATCTTCTAGAATCCCATACTAGAAATAAATCTTCGAGGCTAAAATCCCTCTCTCTGGCTTTCTTGTCAAGCATACTTTTCATTTTATCCTAACAGTGGAGAAGTTTGTGTTGAATTTCTTCCCTTTATTTATTAAGTTCAATAATCGGTTGGATCCTTTTTGAAAAGTCATGTGTTTCTTCCTATGAATCTTGCAGAATCTTTGTAACTGGAAAACCTAATTGAGTAGGATTTTTTTTTCCCGTTCCATACACTAGTTGGAAAGGAAACTTGCTTGGAATTCTTTTAGGAGAGACCCTATTTTCTCAGATTGGAAATTTTAAATGACTACCCCAATTGCTTTTATGATCAATTAACACCTTTTTGATCACTTTTATCAACCTCTTATTTGAGGATTTAGCTAATCAATTCCCTTTTGGATAATAAGGAGTTGAATGATGGAGAGAAATTTGATAATTCTTGTAGAATTCAATCATTTTGATTGAACTAAAAGCTTGTGCATTATTTGTGACTAATTCTTTTGGACAACCAAATATTGAAAAAATATTTTCTTCAATGAACTTCATCACTATAATATTAGTTGCATTCATGTCTGGTATTTCTTCCATCCACTTGGTAAAGTAATGAGTTGCAGTTAAAATCTATCGATGTTGATTACTTGATGTAATATTTATCTCCCCAATGAAATCTAAACCCCGCTGTTAAAAAGGAGCTTCAACTAATACTAGAATTAAAGGTAAGGAAGTTAATTTCTCTTTACCTACAAATATTTGAGATGGAACATAACTTAACTTTGGATCCAACTTCCGAAAATAATTTTAGCCAATAAAACTAAAACCTGAGAATTTTATGTGCAGTTTCTCTCCAATCATAGTGTCCTCCACAAACTCCTTCATGGAACTGATCAATAAATTTTGTTGTCTTACTTTCAGTTAAGCATAATAATAGAATTATTAAAGGATCCTTCCAATACATATTTTCATTAATGATGTAGTATTTAATGGCCTTTATTTTAAGAGATATGGTTTGATTCTTATTAAACTCCGGAGAAAAATAAAAATTCTGTAAAAATAGATTATATATTTATACCAATCCCATAGTAAAAATATTTCATTGATTAGAAGAACAAGATTTCGTGAGCTCTTTTCTGTGAATGTAGTCTAAGAAGTTTCTTATGGATTCTTCTCACTTGTTTCAAGAGAAGGTTCTTGTGGATTCTTCTCTAAAACTGGAGTTGATGATTTCATTATTGAGTTTATTCTCAAAATTTTGCAATTTGATTTGGCAAGTATTTTTGCCAATCCTTGACCTTTCACTAATTTTATAGGCTTGATCTCCAAATCAAACTCTTGTATCTTTTCTATGCAGCTTCCTCTTTTTCCATCACCGTCTGGTTGAGTTAACGTAGTCTTAACTGCATTATTTGGCACATAAATTGTTCTTTGTCAATGTAATACTGAGTTCTGAAATATTTCAATGCCTGAACTAAAGCATATTCTTATTTTTCTATGATGTCATAGTTTAGTTCAACATCATTCATAACCTTGCTGAAGAATGCAATAAGTTGTTCAGAACTTTGAGAATCCTTTTATAACAAAATTACAGCTAATGTAGTATGTGAACAAATGAGAAGATATTAATTTTTTTTGTATGATTTGGACTTCCCAAAACTGGAGCTTCCATAAGAGCCTTTTTAATTACAAGAAAATATAACCTGGATTGAATATTCCTTTTCACTTCTTAATCTTTCCTAAGCATATTTGTTATATATTTAATAATTTCTGCATAGTTTGGAATGAATCTCCTTAGAAAATTGATTTTGCCTAGAAATGAATGTATCTCTTTCTTAGTTCAAGGTAAGTTGATTAGTTGAATGGTTGATACTCTTTGTGAATCAATCTTCACTCTATACTTGGAAACAATATGCCCAAGAAGTTTCCCTTCTTGTATAACAAACATTGACTTTTTGGGATTAAGTGAAATCCCAAATCTTCTGCATTTTTTAAAAACTTGTCTCATATGTTTGAGATGGTGATAATTTGACTTGGAAAACACGGTCAACTCATCCATATAAATAACAATGAATTTATTTACCTCTCCCAAAGATTCCAAATCCATGGTCCTCTCAAAGGTGTCTCCTACATTCATCAATCCAAATGGAATTTTAGCATACATGAATGTCCCCCAAGGTGTAGTGAATGTTGTCTTATTCTGATCTTCCTTATTCATTGTTATTTGGTTATATCCTAAGAACCCATCCAACATTGAAATTTGTTCTGACCCTGTAACTTTCTGGAGAAGATAATCCATTTCCGACACTTGCTATTGATAACATGAAATTCTTGTCAATTTTGATAAATGAATTGGAATTTTAACCTTTTTTAATTCCTTTTCTATTGTGAAAGAAGAAGGGTTTTCTACTTTTGATTTCTCTTATGTAGCAGAATGTGGTTGTGAGGATGAAAATTCTGCAGTTTTATTGTGTGGTACATCAAAAGTAACTTTCTTTCTTTTCCTATCAGGATTTTGTCTAGGCCTCAAGTCATATCTTTTAGCAAGTTCAACAGTTAAAAATGAAAATTCCTAGTACTTAGGTAATTTAGAAGAATCAATATTTTGGATTATATATTGATTTTGGCATAAATGAGTGATATTATCTTCAAAAGGTTGAACAAACAAACAATTTAAATCGTCTGAAGTGTGTCTTATTTCTTCAATATCTTGGTCATGAATCATCAGAGGAGGTTGAATTTGTTGATCAGTATTGGTTTTGTCTCTCTATAAAATATAATGCTGAAATGGTATCCTATATGGTTTAGGTGGCTTGTTCACATTTTTTTGTGGTTTTCTAAGCTACGTCTCCATTCTTGAACTTATGTTAGAAACATTTACATTCTGGTAATCTCATCAATTTTCTTATCCTCTTCCTTAGGTTCCCCTAAGGAACCAACTTCTTCCTTAGCTTTCTTCTTCTCTACTCTTTCTTTTTTAGCTCTCATATTTTTTGAATCAACATTATTAGCTTCAGCTTCAATTCTATCTATTTGGATATCTGCAAGAGTTGCTGATTTCCTTTCCCTTAACATGAGAGTAAAATAATCATCAAAGTCCTTAACAAATATAAATTTAGAAGAGGTAGTTTAAGGCTTCATGTTTGTTGGATTTTTATTATAAATATTAATCTCTTAATGAAATTATAAATTGATTCACCCATGTTTTTATTTATATCCTCAAACTCAGTGAAATAATAAACAAGATCCTTTTTTATTCCACATTGATTTATGAAGATGTATGTTAATGCCCTCCAATTATGAATTGAATAAGGTTGCAACTGTCTGACCATATCTTGACATCCCCTTCTAATTATTGCAAAAATAATCTCATATATACATCTTCATGTTCAATATTAACATTATCTACAAAATAAAGGAAAGCTGAAAGATGATCCTCTTCACTTATTCCAATTTCTCCATTGCACTTCGGTAGGTGCTTCAAATATCTATTAGGAAAAGCATCCAGATTACATGGTAATCTCAAAGGTTCATATATTTCATTCATAATTGGTTGTATTCCAACCATATTTTTGTGAAATGGATGGAATAGGTTGTTTAGGAGATGAAGGTTTTTTGGGAGATTGTTGGTTCGAAGAACTAGGCTTTCTTGGAGATTGCTTCAGAGCAACTAACTGTTTTATTTTAAGGATATTTATCCACTGAACTTGATTCAAAGGGATTGGAATAAAATTTCATTTCCTCTTTAGGTTGATCAGGAATAGAGGGGATTCTTTGAGTCGAATGAGGAAAGAAATCTCCTTGTTTGATCTTGGGAAGTTCATCTTCAGAATTAGATAGTTCTGAAGGTGTTTCAGGTACCCGAAAAGATTCAAGATGGTCAATTAATAAAGAAGTTTATAGATCTAACCCTTTTTGAATTAGATCTAAGACTTTTGGTGGAGAATCAATCTATCGAAAATATTTTTCTTGAGCAACAGAGGTTGATGCAGCTTCAAGCCTACATATGAGGGAGGCTAATATAATCGGTATTTCTAGATATGATAATGGTACAATCAACTTTGGATCTTAATGAGATATGGTATGTCTCTTGGAAGCAATATTTCTGAGCAGTGGAGTACAACAAGTGATAAATTTTAGCTTACAAGCCTTTTATTCACCATTAAGAGGAAAGCTCAATCATTGTCCCCGGGAAAAATAACTTCAAAACTCGTTCCCTGGAAATGACATAAATTTGATGTTTTTCCTTTGTAGATAGTTCCAGGCTACAAAATTGTGCCAAAGCATTTAAGGGGTTTTCTTGAAAATGGATGATTCAAAGATATAAACCCTCTTTGATGTTATTAATACTTAGAAATTTTAAAAAGAGCATTCAAAGTGCTCAATCCAACCATAAAAACATGCAAGTCTTTGAAATTTTTGGTAGAAGAATGAAGAAGAACTTAGAAAATCACTATATTCTCACCGAATATTAAATATTGTAAATTAGCATAAGAATATAGAAGAATTTCTATAGAAGAACATTAATACATATGACAATCAGTATAGATGCAACAATATAGTGATGAAAACAAATTAAATTAAACATATTGCTCAATCATTTTTCTCAGTAATGAATATAACTTTGCAGTGAGATGTCAGGGAGGTTGATATTCAACCCAACCTTTCCTCAGATATCTATACAACATCAAATATATGTAGAAAATATTATGTAAACACACGAAAGTACTCATGCAATGTATAAATGATGCTATAAATCAGAAATAAGAGCCTTTGATTATCTTCAAACATCCAAGTACTACAACATTATTTCAAATATTGGTCCGGGTATCAACCCTTCTCCATTAAAAAACAATAGTATATATATATTATTTTACAAAAACCTTATTTCAACATACTTACATTGAAAAATAAATATCATCCAAATATTTTGGATCATTTCAATAACAACGTAACTAAAAATAGAAAGCTTCTCCAAAAAATCTTCAATTGTCCTTAATGTTTGTATTTGGATTCGCTGGATCTGAATCTTTTGTATTTTGAGTGTTTCAAATTTGGAACCGTCCTGATCATTTTTTGAACTGGTGCCTTGATAATATGCTCTTTATCCAACAATTCTAACTAGCTACTCCCAATCTTGCTCATTCGGATAATCTAGATCATTCATTTTTCTGAAAGCCTCGTATACTTCAATATATCTTTCAAATGATGGTTTAATTATGAATATATGTTTGATCTCATAACAAATAAAAATATAATCAACTAAAAGTTGAAGTAAACTTTCTCCACTTAATTCTCCTTTTATCCAAGTGAACTTTGATCTGTCCCTAACTATCATGTTAAAAAATCTTTGATAATTCTCCTCTATCATCATTTTCCCTTACGAATTCTTAAAATATGGCAAACTCTTTTGTTTCAAAACAATTTTTTTTTTATAAAATTTATTAAATTGAGTCTACAAACTCATCTTTCACCTGCAACACTAGAGTCTTCTTTTTTCGAAATTTCCTAGTTTGTATAACTTAGTCAGTTATATCATTGATGCCCAACTCTTCTAGTTATTCCCTTGTCTTTGTATTTAAAAACTTGAAGATTTGAGTTGCTAGGCCATAAATGTTTCCCAATTCATGTCTGATTTCATCAATAGCCTCTTTTGCTCTTTCCAACAATTCGTCCTACTCAATATTTATTTAAGTTGAAGACTATTAATCAGATATCAATGCATGATTTCCAACCAAATTTGTTCGTTTGCATATATCAAACATTGAGTAATATTAGGTCCATTCAAATACTATTGAAGTTTCTTTTGCACTTGTTATAACTCAAATCGTTCCAAAGGGTAGAATGATCCAAGGACGGATAATTCCCCCGACTCTAGGAATTTTAGGTTGACCACCTAAACGCCATAGGGGGTATCCATGACTATACTTATATGATTTTCAGAAACGGAATATAATAGGGTTAGATGATAATAAATTGAGACGTTGCAGTAATTTTGCGGTATTAATAGAAGAAGCATTAACCATTAAAAATCAATGAATGACACGACTTGTGCATTCATGATAAACCTGAAACATTTGAATTAAAAGTAAATCCATTGAAACATAATAAAAAACATATGTCATAGTAGAGACAACAAACAAAAATACTTGAGATAGTAGGTAAAACCAATAATAATGTAATAATATCGCAACAAGTGGGATTATTCTTTATCTCTCAATTTAATACTTCTATGATGGGTGATTTTAATAATAAATATTAAAACTCTAAAATCATGAAGACTAGTGAGAAAACGTAGTAATTTCGGCGTCTTAATAATATCCCAAATACAAACAAATTACATAAAATTTAAATAAAGCGAATGTAACAGTTGGGAATAAATCAAGTGAAGATCGTTGTTAGTTATAGAGGAAAGATCCTAGGACTACCTTCAATCAAATTCTTAATATCCAATCATTCAATTCAATACATAAATATCATAACATGATAGGACTGAATAGAAAAGAAAAAACACAGAGCATGTCCTAAATTCAATGTTTAAACTATTATAAAGAACACACACACACACAAAGAAGTTTATCAGTATTGTAGAATAATTTCATTTATACAATAAATAGTCTGTGTAGTATATACAATCAGAACTACTAAAACAAAATTCTCTCTTCTATCAACAACCCCCCCATTACGGGAAACAGGGCTTCAAATAATAACTTGACAAAATAACTGTCATGAAATAAATGTCTTGGATTTAATGGAATGTCTGAAGTAAAATTAAAAATATTAATTCTCAAATAAACAACTTAAGCATTATGGCCGCCTCCTTGGCTCTGACACTTTAATTTTCTTTGATGTGCATGTATTAGGAAAAATACTGAGAGGGGGCATGAATCAGTATTTTACACACTTCAAATTTTCAATTTCTTAGTCTGATTTGTATACACTATTGTTATAAAGGAAACTGAAATATGTACATGACTGTTATTAAAGAAGCTGACATATATCCAAATAGCTTACCTGATCATTAATTTCATCATCTGTTCAACATTAATTAGTGTATCACTACCTCATTTTCATTAATAATAAATAATTATGAGCATCTAAGAATAAAATATAACATCAACACAACAAAACCATATGAACACCAGGATTTTAGGTGGAAACCCAATTTGGGAGAAAACCATCGTTGTTGTCATCTTCGTTTTCTTATTTTATTAAAAAGAAACTTCTTAAAATCTTGTATTAGCATAGACCCTAACCAGCACGTGGGCTCCTACTTGCAGAAGGCTACGACCTTCTCTCATTTTCGAGCTCCTACTGGAAGGGATCTATAACCCCCTTTCTGAAGATTTCTATCCTCATCTCTTCATGGATCACTTTTCAGAATGTTTCAAACTGGATCCACTTCCAACAATTCTGAAATCAACTACCCAATTATTGAACCAATTGAATCATAAAATCAATCAATGAATCTTAATCAACCAAAAACAACCAAATAAAACCAATTTATAACAGATCATTTTAGTGCACAACCATTCACTAGAATATTAGACCATATTCTATTTTTCACAAAAACCAGTTGTTGTCACTGCAAACCCTGATCAAGCATATGTCAAAAGGTATACACTACAGTTATGAATCATACCCACGTATGTATTCACTTCTCCTTAAGAGTATCTACATACATATATCAAAACACTGATAAATGAATCTCAATCACTGTATCATTCAATCAATCACTAAATCAGATACTGAAGGCAACACAAACCATTGAACCAAATACATATCACCATACAGTAACATCATCTCTTAGTCAACATCTATTTCATAATCAATTCAACCCAACCAGTACTATAAAACATAGATTATCATAAGAGAGACTTCATCGATAGACAATAACAAACATAACATAATAGATCAAACATCATCATCAACTCATACTGCAAACCCTAACATGTATACGAGACTATTACAAAGAACATTCATGTATGTATGCACTTCTCATGTTTGAAACCTACATACAAATTATGAACTTTCGCAGAATGTATACACAACTACCTAGAAGCAGATCTACATATGTGCACGCCTTCTTAGAGGCAAACCAATGTACAAATATATAATCACTGAATCATGCCTTCGTTGCTGATCCAAAATGGATCTTAAACCCTCTAAGTCTAAGTCTTCAAATATGTTTAAAAAAAAATGCAAACAGCGTATGGCGGAGAAACAATGACAGAATGGCGAAAAACCCAAATACAATGAGGAACAAAGAAGCGCAACCTTAATGCCCCAGAGTCGTTGGATCTACAGGATCAACGGATAATATTGAATCGCATGTAAATCCGAGAATAGAACCAAGCCAAACTTCGGGCCAGAGAATCGATGGCTATGTTAGCAGGATATGTGGCAACCTGGGATAGAGTCACAAGTTTTTGGTGATGTCAGCACAACGGATGAGGTGGTAGTCGAAGATTGGCTCACGAAATCAAAGATGTGGAACAGGGTTAAAAGTGGAAAACGTGATTAATGAGGTTAAACGTTGTTTATCGCTAACCTCATTAGGCAGCGGACCTGATGGATTTATGAATAAAAGCAACGAACCTTTTGAGTTCTGTGGTAAACGGTATTTCGAGTGGGCTTCAGGTGGTAAGTGGTATTGGAAGGGTTGCCTCCAATTCCATATGCCAGCTGACACATAGCACACCACAGGAGAGAGAAAACCATTTTTTCAGGTAGGCAATCTCCGTGCAAGTTGGCCACCTGAAATGGCCATCAGGTGTTGGATTAGCAATCACGAATCAGACGATGGAGATTGAGTGAGCTATTTGATGATTGGGTTGGATGCGAACCATCAGATGAAAGTAGATCAAATGGTACAGAATGTCAAAGGGCGTTGGCGGACGAGGCATGATAGTTGTTCGATCTATCCATTTCAGGATTTGTATCAGAGGAAGGCCGGCGGTCGAGTCCACTCGTGCCCACCAGTCCCTTCGTTGGTAAACCGTTACAGTTTCCACGAGGGTAACGAAAACGGTGTTAAAGATTACGATTAACATAGAGAGTGGGCCGAAAGTCAGAGACATAGGGGAAGTCAGAGTCAGATAGAGAGAGAGAGAGAGAAAGATTGAGATATAGAGAGATAGCGAACAAATGAATAGAGTAACATGACAGAGGGAGAGTCTGTGCACTTTTTTAGACTCGAGGTTTTCAAGTGGATCCCTGTTTAATGTCACTATTGGTTGAGACTTTGTGATTGAGTTCACACTTGTAAACTCTGCTCCGAGACTCTATTTTGAGCTCACTCTCGTAATCTCTATTCTTGAAGACATAATATAAAGGCCAACATTGAAAGCTGGACCAGGAGACGTAGCCAGGAAGTCTAGTGAACTCCTTGATTATTTGTTGTGTTGATGTATTGAATGGTTATGTTTTCCAATTGTTAAATGTCTGTATTATTCACAATCTTTTCGATCCATTTCACTAAATAATATAGGCATCCCTGCACATGAGTCTGTAATACATTTTCTTCTTGATTTAGTATCCATTTCGGATCAGTTGCAACCACAAAATATACTTTGCAACCCTTACTATCTCATGCAAGATTATCATTATCACCATAGATCTATCACAGTTAGATATTTTCAATAAGAAAATCAAGCAAGCACATATGATACCATACTTCAAACTTTTCAAATTTATGTCTTTCCCTTGCTCCTTGGTGCACACCTATTTCAGATCAAATCATTCATATATAACACAAAACCTTCACGCACTAACACTTTCTCTCCATCTCCTTATATAGTATAAGCCTTAGCCAATACCTTAGGCCAATCCCTTAGTAATGTCGGTGGTATTATTTGATGGGATCAAATATTCATTGTCATGCTCATTGCTATGGGCCAATACCATGGTAAACACCCTTGATATTCCAATTACCATGGTGTGGAATATGTAAGTGAATTTTCTTCACCATGCTTGCATATGTACGCAATCTTTATTCACAAAATCCATGTATACTTTCCCAAACTTCACCTTTATCATTCCCCTGTCTCTGAAATGATATTCCTTTGTCCATTCCCTCTGTCACATTTGTACCATCATGTATAATAATCCTGCTACCATCATGTTGACATCTTTATGAAGTAGGTTTCCATCAAGGACAACACTTTAGTCATAATTCCAACAATCTCCCCCCTTGAACTTGATGGAAACCACTTTGGTGTTTGGTCACCATCACCTGTAAATACTTGCAAAGACATTTGTAAGCTCACTAAGCTTCTTTCCAAGCTCTCTTCTCCAAACACCTTCTCTCCAAGGATTCTTCTCAAAACACCAAGCCTCTCCCCCTTTTACATCAAGGGAAAAGGGTTGACCAATGCTGAAAGAATACTTCTCTCTCGCTTTGTAGAGATGAGCACTACATATATGATCTATTGAATATGAACACTATATACTAACCATGCTCCCCCTTAGAATATGCTAAATCTTCTAGAAGATATACAAATAAGTACATGACTCTATGCCTCAACCAAATATGGCCTTTCCTATCACCAAGGATTCATGCACACATCAATCACCCAACACAGTGGGGTTATAGGTTTGACTCAACATTACATCAAATTTCCAAAATTGGATTACATACGTAATTGACTTGACTTCAAAACATGACTGAATATTATAATTACTACAAAATGGGTGTTTACATGACCTTTACATCAAGAGATAAATATGACATTTATAACCAAAACTAGAAACCTCAATGTAGCAAGACCATGATTGTCATCAACAACCATCAATATATGACCAATGATTTTCAAGCATTACAAAATAACTCTTCATCAATGTCAGCAAGCAATGAAAAATATCATCATTTAGCAAGTAGTTCTCAAGCATCTATAATTCCAAAAATGTGCTACTAGAAGCATAACAAATGCTCCCTCTGAACATGTGCCAGTTATTCTCTTGTTAGGTCTAATAATATCTAGTTCATTAAGAAACAAAGCCAAAACATTAATATCATATAGGAGCTACTCATAAATCAATATCATTTCTAAGTAAAATCTGAGCATCATTAACAAACGGTAACCAATCATGGTCAGAATCAGAAATGATAACTGGCTTAATCATATCAAAGACTTTTCTTGAGTCTTTCCCACTCTTTCTCCATCTCAAAGAAACATATGTGAATATATAGATAAAAAATTTCATATATACACAACTATCGTTCATGTAATCCGTGTACAGAAAGTAAACTGCATTAATTTACAATCTCATCTCCCTATGAACATGAAATATCTGTGAGAATCATTAACAAAGTGATGAATTAGAGATCACTCCTAGTTTCTGTTTGAGATATTCAAAAGAATCACGTGGAAGAAATTTTGTAAATATATCTGCAACTTGTTCCTTTGAAGGAGCATATTCCAGTTTAACCTTTAGTTCAAGCACATGTTCTCGCAAAAAGTGATATTTGATTAGGATATGGTTGGTTTTTGAGTGCATGACAGGGTTTTTAGAAATATGTATGGCACTAGTATTATAAAAAAGAATAGGTATAAGTAAAGGACAAGTAATTTGAATGTCCTGCAATGTTTGCATCATCCAAAAAAGCTGAGTATAATAAGATCCAACAACAACATATTCTGCCTTAGTAGTCAATAAAGCAATGAAACTTTGTTTTTTGTTGAACCATGATACCAAGTGAGGTCCCAAATAAAATTATCCTCCACTAGTACTCTTTTGATCATCAATATTCCCTGCCCAATCTACGTCTCTGTAAGCATGAAGTGAAAAATATGCATCTTTGAGATACCATAGACCAAAATGCTGTGTTCCCCGTAAATACTTGAATATTCTCTTAACTACATGGAGATCAGTTTCCTTAGGATTTGGTTCAAATCGCCCAACAATCCCAACTACATGCATAATATTTGGTCTCGTTCCTGTAAGGTAAAGCAAGATTTCGATCATAGATTTGTATTCTAGTTGATTCACTAAAAGAGAACCATCATGTGAACTAAGATTGCATCTTTTTACCATTGGTGTGCATACAGGCTTGCAGTCCTCCATTCCATATTTCTTTAAAATCTTCTTGAGGTACTTGGTTTGTGAGAGAAAGATACCACTCTTTGTTTGTTGAATGTGAAGACCAAGAAATTATGTTAGTTCACCAAGTAAAGACATTTCCACATCTTGTTGCATAACTGAAGCAAATCCTTGACTCATAGATTCTTCATTGCTTCCAAATATGATTTCATCTACATAAACAAAAACTATCGAAATTTTATCTTTATCAATCTTGATATATACATTGTAATCTGAAGACCCCTTAGTGAAGCCTTATTGTTGAAGATACTTGCTAGACGATAATAGCATACATGTGGAGCTTGTTTTAACCCAAATAATGCCTTCTTAAGTTTAAAAACAATATTTGTATCATTGCCTAGAATGAACTCTTCAGGTTGTTCAATATATACTTATTCCTCTAGGTCCCCATTTAGAAATGCAGATTTAACATCCACTTGATATACTTTAAAGTTATGAAAGCTTGAAAATGCAAAGAATATTCTTATAGCTTCGATTCTAGCTACGAGTAAAAACATTTCTTCAAAGTCTATTTCTTCTTGTTGAGAATAGACTTTGCATATGAGTCTTTATTTGTTTCTAATTACTTCTCCATTTTCTTTCAGTTTGTTTTTGAATTACCATTTTGTGCCAATAACATTTTTATCATGAGGTCTTGGTGCTAATTACCATGTATGGTTCCTTTCTATTTGATCAAGTTCATCATTCATTTCCTTAACCCAACATTCATCTTACTAGCTTGATTCACATTTTGAGGTTCAATTATGGATATTAAGGCTAGGTAACCAGAAGTTCCAACAAGATTTATTCTAGTTTATACTCCTGCTTCATTTTCACCTAGAATTTGAGATTCCATATGACTTTTATGAACATATCTTGAAGGTGTATTTTCTAATGTATCTATATCTTCATTTCTTTCTTTTAATGCTTCTCTATTACCTTATTTTTCATCCTTTTGAATTGTAGTAGGATAGGTTCATCATTTGCTAAAGCTTCCTTTTTGGTACCTGTTAGAGCCTAGATTAACCTCAAGTTGAAGAAGGCAATCCTAGGATAACCACAAACCATGCTTAACCTAGTGGTTAGCCCTACCAGGTTGGGAGAGGGCTCTCTCCTTGAGAATCTCAGTCAAGATGACTCTATCAAATTTGGATTTTAGGCTAGGTATAGTAGCTATAGGGTTTTTTGATTGATTTTGTTGGTTTTGTTGCTGGGTCAAATGGAGCAGGCAGCTTTGGGTTTTCAAAATCAAGTCAGAATGCAGGGTGTTCTATGGGGCAAGGTAGATAGTTTCTTTGGCACTTGAAATTTAGTGAGATGGTATGTCTAAGATTGGTGAGGAGCTAAGGAGGGCATCCAAAGATCATGTATCCTACTCAAAAAAATGAAAACATCAAAAAATGAATGGTTTCCCAAGGCAGAGCACTGTAAAAAATGAATTCTCCCTATCTATCTTGATATCATTTAGCTATAAGCAATTAATTAGATTGTGGCACACATAAAACATGAGAAAAACTGATAATAGAAGAAGGAAACTATGCAAAAACACCATACCACGAGTATCCCATGAAAATAGCTGCAAATACTGGTTTATTTCCTTGCCAAACTGCTGATAAAGGTGTACAATACAGCTCAGAGCATCCAAGAGAGTCCAACCTTTACAAATGAGGAATAAAATACATAATATAGACAACCAAACCACTCATCCTGACCTTCATGGGTCGAATCCATGAGAAGAGGGGCAGTTTCAACGATTTCCCAACTAAGAACTAGAATATAGGCAGTCAAACAACTTGCCTCTATAAGTAAGGAAACTGATTCATCAGCCTCAAAACCACCTCTAACTAATGAATCTACCCTCTAAGACTATTTTGCCACTATTTTTACATGCCATGCCATTAATTACAATCATAAAATCATCCATGAAGAGAGAGAAAGTCAACTTGCAGTGGAAGGAGGCGAAAATTTGATTTTCTGGCAAACTGGCCCAATGCGCAGCGCCACTGGCCAGGTGTGCAGTGCCACTTCACAACGACTTTTGGAGGCCTTTCCCTTAGCAAAATTTATCCCAAGATATCTCATTGGAAAGGTATTCCTGTCTAATTTTTTGAACATCTTGAATTTGTTCATTTGGAAGTAATTTCCCCCCTCAAAAGTGAAATATCCCAACGCTGCTTCTGTGTGTCCAAAAAGAGGCAGAGAGGTCATTTTTTGGTAGTTTTTTGCCCTTTTGGTGACCTAGTTTTGGTCCAACATTGCTGAGATTTTCTGGGTTTTATGCTCTCATCATGCTGAATATAGATATATAAGACATTCCTCTAAATAGTCCTCCAGGGAAAAGCGCAGCACCATCGAGGGCAATTTCCTATTTTTAAAATTCCAAAATTTGAAAGAGACAAAAATTTATCAAAACTTGCCCAGATTTGGCACAAGGCACCACCATTAGTTGCTTTGATGAGCTAGTGAGGCGTCGACCAATATTTTCAACTTATCTTGCTCCTTTTTGCTCCTTAAGGCCTCCCTCAACCTAGCCTTAAGCTTACTCATTCTTATGTTACAGATCTTGTTGCTAGTCATGTAGTGGTAGGCCATGTGGCGAAGCATATTCTTGTCTCTAATGGCCTTCTCAATCAAACCCTCAAGGTGTATATTAACCCTCTCAAGCCACGTTTCCTTATCATTCTCAATTTCTTGTTCAATTGAATTCAACTTGACCTTAGCCTTCTTGGGCTTTTGCCTGTTTTGTTTGATCATTTGTAGCTCCACGAGGACTTGCTTGTCACTCAATTGTTTGTTTTCTTGATCTAAATATTTGATGACCCATGTAGACCTATCTAAGTTATCTGATAAGAATTGTATCTCAAACTCTTGTTCTTTTATGATCATGTCTTTGGCAGTCTTTGGATCTTGAGTTTCTAAGTCAATGACACCAACCCCTTGATGAGTGAAGTGTTGTTGTGTCATCTCATGATCAACAAGGTTAAAATATTTTTCTCGCTTATCACTAAAATCCTTCCTTTGCATCTTTTTCTTGCCCTTACCTTTGTTGTATGTTTCTCTCCCTGGAACTGTCACTACAGGTGTCCTCTTCAAGCTCATATTCACTGTCTCTTTCCATTGTTTTTATAGTTGTGAACACTTGTGGTGAATGATAAGATAGGGTGGATGGATGAAAGATGAGTATGAAGGGATTTTATGGATGAATAGGTGAGAGTAAATGGGAGTGTGAATGGGATTTAGGGAGTGAGTAGGGTTTTGGGGATAGTGTATAGGGTTTAGGGAGTGAGTAGGATAAAGTATGTAGGGATTGGGAAATTTGTATGTGGGAATGGGATTTAGGGAAAATATATGAGGGAATGGGGTTTAGGGAACAATAGAAAATGGATAAGGTAGGAAAATAATAAGAGAGTGAGCTTGTCAATTTTATGAGACAGTTTGTGTGAAAACTAGGGTTCTGACTTTATGAGTGAAAGAATCACCAAATATTGATGTAAAAACCCTTTTATACAAGAAACATTGATGTAATTACTTGCAAAGAGGTAAACTTGGATGATTTGAGGAAAATTGGGTGATTTGGAGTGATTTGGGGCTTGGCTGCTAGGTGCGTAGCGCCCGTGTATTTTTACATTGAGAATCACTGCCAGGTGCGCAATGCCTCCTAGGTGCACAATGCCTTTTTGTAGACCACTTTTGAAGGCCTTCCCGGTGTCCAAATTGGGCGCAGGATAGCTCGTTAGAAATCTTATCGAGTATAATTTCTAGAAAATCTTGAATTTTTTAATTTGGAGTTCATTTTCCCTGTCAAAAGTCCAATATCCAGAGACTGGTAAAAATGTGTAGAATGAGGTTGCCAAAATGCATAGTGTTGTTGCAGTCAACTTTTGAAAGTCTTCCTCAACTCCAAATTGAGCTCATGATAGCTCATTGGAAAGATATTTGTGTCTAATTATCTTTTGATTGATTAAGAAAGTCATTGGGTCATTACATCTTGGAGAAAATTGATTTTACCAAGGTCACTCCAGAGGTGCAGCAACCCTTCTGAGGCAAATGATGTTTTTGACATTTCTCCCAAACAATGAAACTTATGTAAAAAATGAAAGATTTTTTTCTTCTTGGGTTAATGATCGACACAAGCCATGCTCACTTCTTTCAAATTCATCTTCTACTTTTCAGAAACATCATTTGAATAAAACCTATCCCGATATGTGGAACAGGGGATTTGTAGAAATGAAGGGAAATGAAGGGGATAAGGGGCTTCTAAATTCTTGAGAAAATTTTGGAAAATAGTGAGGGATGTTAGTAAGCAGGGAAAAGTGTAATTTCAAATATTGAGTGAGGGGAAGGGGTCCAAAAGGGAAAAACACAGGACTAGCCTAGAAAGTTGTCAAATTGTAGCAATAAGCTACAGTTTGTGAGAAAATGATGAATTTGAGGGATATCAATGATGGGAAGTGCTTAAGAAGGTATGTTAAGTATAGGGGAAGGTTTATGAGCATCAAGATACAAGTTTTGTTTATGATTTGACCATCCAAGAAAAATTACCTTCAAAACCCTAGGAGAGGGAAATGAGCCTTACCCAAGTACAACTGAAGCATGAACAAGGTGTAAAATGACCCATTGGAACTTGAAATGATGATGAAATTTTTTTGAATGATGGTAAACTCAGCTGAATGGTGACATGGATCGACCCTTATAAAACTTTGGAAGGAGTGAAAACAATCCTAGACCTAATTCCTAGTGACCAAATTTTACTTGAAGACTCATTGAAATGACAAAATTTGACTTTGACACCCTAAGACCACTTTGTAAGAGCATGTTTGATCACTGGTGGAAGGCTTCAGAGACTGACACTAACATTGGCTCCATTGGGGATGGTAGCTCCTTGGACGTGCCAAGAACACCGTAGACCTAGTAGCCTTATCCATTGGACTTGGAGTCAAAAACTCAAACTGAAATGTATGACTGAAAGCTGACGACTTGATGACACAAACTAACTTTTACTCAACTAAAAAATGACTCGATACTAAAATGCAACTGACAAACTGGAAAAGATACTCAAAATGGAGCTTATTCAATGAAACCTACTCTAACTATTCCATTCATCACCTGATCAAGTGAAATGAAACAACCAATGCAACCAAGTCAGCATGTTGGCTGCTATTTGAATTCTCTGCAAGTGCTTTCTTATGAAAAACAAGAGAGAACTACTGAAATAAAACTCCCATGAAAACTTGTACATAGATCCATTGAATAATATGGATTCTCTATCCGACTCCAAAAATACTGCATAAGGATCTTGAAATTCATGTGCACTGGGGCTTAGCTCATCCAATGGATTACTTTTCTTCTCCTTGTACCATGAATGCAAACTTTCATTTAAGCATTGTGATGAGATTCTTGTTGAAACTGGCAAAGAAATCAGCTGTCAGATCAAATTTGTATCAATACTTGTTTCAAGCTCACAGGTAGCTGATGGAGAAGGACTTTGACTGTAGACATCATCCAACGCATTAGCTATTGGATCATGAAAATCTTGAAAAGACTACTACAACCCATTTTTTGTTGGTTCTAATGAGATTGCATGATTTTCTACAAGTTGCTCATCCTTTATTGAAGATGTATTATGAAATTTTCCCTTCAAAAACTGAAATGATTCAAAACAGAATGGTACATAATCATCTTCCATCATTTGATCATATGTTCCAGCTTGCAAGTCTTCATCTGCAACTTGACGATCAATGGCATTTGGGGGCTGCAAATCTAGATGTGAGAAGTCTTGAACAAGGATTTCATTGCCCTCAAGATGTTCCAGATCAAAACTTGTAGACAGTTGATTTATGATTGCATGAAAGTTGTCTCTGATGAACTGAAACGAAGTAAAACAAAAAGGCAAAGATCCTTCACTTACTTCAAAATTTCCTGCACTTTCCTCCTCACTTCCATAGCTGATATGCATCAGCTGATCACTATATTCGAGCCGTTGAAAGTGAACTTCCTCCTTCCACAAGCCAACTGCTGATTTGTTTGCAAGACTAGTTTCTGTTTGGAGAAAATAATCATCATCATAATGATCAAACTAAGGAAAATCATCAGTATAAAACACATCATCAAGTATACATGTCATATCAACAGATCTCTCTTCTCCAAGATGATCTATAAAACAATCATTTCAAATCTATGACAATTGAGATAAGAAAGAAAATGTTTTGGATCAGCCACTTGTTCTTCTTCAATCAGCGAGCCATGGTCTTGAACGTCATACTCATTCCTTGTGGTGATCCTTTGCATCATCTCTTCCACCGCACTTACCAAAATTTGAGCTTTACCTCTAAAGATGTCGATTCCTCTAGATCTATGTTCTTCCTCTCTTCTTCCTTCAACTTTTCCCTTCTAATCAGCAAATTAGCCTCTACATCTACTGCATTGTTTTGCATCTCTTCAAGTGTTGCAAGGTTCCTTTCTCTCAGCTGAAACTCCAATTCCAGATCAAAGGCTATTAACCGACATCGAATAATAAACTTGGTTAAATCTGGCAAAAAACTATTGTACTATCTCCCCTGGCAATCTTTTCAGCTGGTTGTACTCTTCTAGAATCAAGAAAGGGTTTTGTTTGACCACCCACTTGTCGAGGAAAACTTTGATGAACTGCTAGAAATCTGAGATTCTCGCATCAGGTATGGTTTTGAACCAACTCTTGTCTTTGCCTTGCAAAGAAAGAGCAAAAATCCTAATACTGACATCCTCTTCATCAACTTCAAAAAGGTTAAGAAAAGACTAAAAATTCAGTACATGTCTCTCAACAGTGATGTTGTCACATTCACCATCAAATATTGGTAGATATAGGTAGTGATTTTTAGGGAAAGCATGGGATATGGGAGGTAAAATCAGAGGCTTGTATCTATTTGGAATTTTACATGGTATGGGAATATGTGCAGAAGCTATAGAATCAACCTCGGTCTCTTTAGGCTCATCAGTTTGACGATGGTCATCACAATATTCAGAAGAAGGGTCTTGATCAAGATCAAAGGCATGCGAATGTTTTGTATTCACAATCTTCAAAGGGAAAGAATAAAATGCATATCTAGGATCTTTTCTCAAATACAATATACTTTGTAAAGATTTCTTGAAATTCTCGTGAAAAGAGAAGAAATAATTTATAACAAAGAGCATAATGTCTTTGATGAAATTCCAACTTGAATACCTAACTTGGATATGATCTCGAAACTGATTTAGAGTCGCCAGGTGAATGATTTCGGCCTTCCAATGTCTTATCATTGTCCACCATCACAATCAAATCTGAACTTGATACTTTTTACTAAGGAGCTTAAAACTACTTTCCCGATATGGTCGCCACTATGTTAGAGCCTAGATTAACCTTAGGCTGAAGAAGGAAATCCTAGGATAACCACAAACCACGCTTAACCTGGTAGCTAGCCCTACCAGGTCAGGAGAGGGATCTTTCCTTGAGAATCTCATTCAAGATGACTCTATCAAATTTGGATTTGAGGCTAGGTATAGTAGCTCTAGGGTTTTTTTATTGATTCTTTTGGTTTTGTTGCTAGGTCAAATGGAGCAGACAACTTTGGGTCCAGAAAATCAAGTCAAGATGCAGGGTGTTCTATGGGGCAAGGTAGGTAGTTGCTTTGGCACTTGAAATTGAGTGATATGGTAGGTCTAATACTGGTAAGGAGCTGAGGAGGGCATGTAAAGATCATGTATCCTACTCAAACAGATGAAAACATCAAAAACTGAATGGTTTCCCAAGGCAGAGCACTGTAAACAATGAATTCTACCTATCTATCTTGATATCATTTAGTTAGAAGCAATAAATTAGATTGTGGCACACATAAAACATGAGAAAAACTGATAACAGAAGAAGGAAACTATGCAAAAACACCATACCACAAGTATCCCATAAAAATAGTTGCAAATCCTGGTTTATTTCCTTGCCAAACTGCTGATAAAGGTGTACAATATAGCTCAAAGCATCCAAGAGAGTCCAAAATTTACAAATGAGGAATAAAATACATAATATAGACAACCAAACCACTCATCTTGACCTTGAAGGGTCGAATCCATGAGAAGAGGGGTAGTTTCAACCATTTCCCAACTAAGAACTGGAATATAGGCAGTCAAACAACTTGCCTCTATAAGTAAGGAAATTGATTCATTAGCCTCAAAACCACCTCTAACTAATGAATCTACCCTCTAAGACTATTTTACCACTATTTTTACATGCCATGTCATTAATTACAATCATAAAATCATCCATGAAGAGAGAGAAAGTCAACCTGCAGTGAAAGGAGGCGAAAACTTGATTTTTTGGCAAACTAGCCCAATGCGCAGCACCACTGGCCAGGTGCACAACACTGCTTCACAACCACTTTTGGAGGCCTTCCCCTTAGCCAAATGGACCCCAAGATAGCTCATTAGAAAGGTATTCCTATATATTTTGTGGAATATCTTGAATTTTTTCATTTAGAGGTCATTTCCCCCCTCAAAAGTGAAATCTCCCAACGCTTCTTTTGTGTGTCCAAAAAGAGGCAGAGAAGTCATTTTTTGGTAGTTTTTTGCCCTTTTGGTGACCTAGTTTTTCTCCAAAATTGCTAAGCTTTTTTGGGTTTGATTCTATCATCATTATGATTCCATATATATAAGCCATTCCTCCAAAAAGTCCTCCATGGAAAAGTGCAGCGCCACTGAGTGCAATTTCCTGTTTTCAAAATTCCAAAATTTGAAAAAGACAAAAATTTATCAAAACTTGCCCTGATTTGGCACAAGGCACCACCATTAGTTTCTTTGATGAGCTAGTGAGTCTTCAGCCAAGATTTTCAACTTATCTTGCTCCTTTTTTCTCCTTAAGGCCTTCCTCAACCTAGCCTTAAGCTTCCTCATTCTTATGTTATAGATCTTGTTGCGAGTCATGTAGTGGTAGGCCATGTGGTGAAGCATCTTCTTGTCTCTATTGGTCTTCTCAATCAGCCCCTCAAGGTGTATATTAACCCTCTCAAGACAAGTTTCCTTATCATTCTCAATTTCTTGTTCAATTGAAGTCAACTTGACCTTAGCCTTCTTGGGCTTCTGCTTGTTTTGTTTGATCATTTGCAGCTCCATGAGGACTTGCTTTTCGCTCAATTTTTTGTTTTCTAGCTCTAAATATTTCATGACCCACTTAACCCTCTCTAAATTATTTGATAATAATTGTATCTCAGCCTCTTGTTCTTTTATGATCGTGTCTTTGGCAGTCTTTGAATCTTGAGTTTCTAAGTCAATGACACCAACCTCTTGATGAGTGAAGTGTTGTTGTGTCTCCTCATGATCAACAAGGTTAAAATATATTTCTTGCTCATCACTAAGATCCTTCCTTTGCATATTTTTCTTTCCATTATCTTTGTTGTATGTTTCTCTCCCTGGAACTGTCACTATGGGTGTCTTCTTCAAGCTCATATTCACTGTCTCTTTCCATTGTTTTTATAGCTGTGAACACTTGTGGTGAATGATGAGATAGGGTGGATCGATGAAAGATTAGTATGAAGAGATTTTATGGATGAGTAAGTGAGAGCGAATGGGAGTGTGAGGGAGTCAGTAGGGTTTTGGGGATAGTGTATAGGGTTTAGGGAGTGAGTAGGATAAAGTGTGTAGGGTTTGGGAAATTTGTATGTGGGAATGGGATTTAGGGAAAATATATGAGGGAATGGGGTTTAGGGAAAAATAGAAAATGGATAAGATAGGAAAACAATACGAGAGTGAGCTTGTCAATTTTATGAGACAGTTTGTGTGAAAACCAGGGTTTTGACTTTATGAGTGAAAGAATCACCAAAACTTGATGTAAAAACCCTTTTAAACAAGAAACATTCATGTACTTACTTGAAAAGAGGTAAACATGGATGATTTGAGGAAAATTGGGTGATTTGGAGAAATTTGGGGCTTGGTTGCTAGGTGCGCAGTGCCCATGTATTTTTACACTAAGAATGACTACCAGGTGCGCAGCGCCTTTTTGTAGACCACTTGTGAAGGCCTTCCTAGTGTCCAAATTGGGTTCAAGATAGATCATTGGAAATATTGTCGAGTCTACTTTCTAGAACATCTTGAATTTTTCAATTTTGAGTTCATTTTCCCTGTCAAAAGTCCAATCTCTTAAGATGGGTCAAAATGTGTAGAATGAGGCTGCCAAAATGCATAGTACTGTTGCAGTCAAATTTTGAATGTCTTCCTCAACTCCAAATTGAGCTAATGATAGCTCATTGGAAAGCTATTTGTGTCTACTTATCAGTTGACTCATCAAGCAAGTCATTTGATCATTCCATATCGGATAACAAGTGATTTTACCAAGGTCGCTCCATAGGTGCAATAGCCCTCCTGAGGCAAATGATGTTTTTGACATTTCTCCCAAAAATGAAAATTGTGTAAAAAATGAAAGAGGGTTTTCTTCTTTGGTTAATTATGGACAAAAACCTCTCTCACTTTTGTCAAATTAATCTTCTATTTCTCATAAACATCATTTGAATAAAACCTATCCTGATATGTGGAACAGGGGATTTGTATAAATGAAGGGAAATGAAGAGGATAAGGGACTTCTAAATTCTTGAGAAAATTTGGGAAAATAGGGAGGGATGTTAGGAAGTAGGGGAAAGTGGAATTTCAAATATTTAGTGAGGGGAAGGGGTCCAAAAGGGCAATTGTCAAATTGTAGCAATAAGGTAGGGTTTGTGAGAAAATGATGAATTTGAGGGATATCAGTGATGAGAAGTTCTTAAGAAGGTATTTTAAGTATAGGGGAAGGTGTATGAGCATCAACATACAAGCTTTGTTTATGATTTTACCATCCAAGAAAAATTACCTTCAAAACCCTAGGAGAGGGAAATGAACCTTACCCAAGTACAACTGAAGCACGAACAAGGTGTAAAATGACCCATTGGAACCTGAAATGATGATGAAAAACTTTTGAATGATGGTACACTTAGTTGAATTGTGGCATGGACTGACCCTTAGAAAAATTTGGAAGGAGCGAAGACAATCCTAGACCTAATACCTAGTGACGAAATTTTACTTGAAGACTCACTGAAATGACAAAATTTGACTTTGACACCCTAAGACCACTTTGTAAGAGCATGTTTGATCGTTGGTGGAAGGCTTCAAAGCTTGACACTAGGACTCTGTTTGTGAGAGAAAGATACCATTCTTTGTTTGTTGAATGTGAAGACCAAGAAATTATGTTAGTTCACCAAGTAAAGACATTTCAAATTCTTGTTGCATAACTGAAGTAAATCCTTGACTCATAGATTCTTCATTGCTTCCAAATATGATTTCATCTACATAAACAAAAACTATCAAAATTTTATCTTTATCCATCTTGATATATACATTGTAATCTGCAGACCCCTTAGTGAAGCCTTATTGTTAAGGATACTTGCAAGATGATAATACCATGCACGTGGAGGTTGTTTTAACCCAAACAATGCCTTCTTAAGTTTAAAAACAAGATTTGTATCATTGCCTAGAATGAACTCTTCAGGTTGTTCAATATATACTTATTCCTCTAGGTCCCCATTTAGAAATGCATATTTAACATCCATTTGATATACTTTAAAGTTATGAAATCTTGAAAATGCAAGGAACATTCTTATAGCTTCGAGTCTGGCCACGAGTAAAAATGTTTCTTCAAAGTCTATTCTTTCTTGTTGAGAATAGACTTTGCATATGAGTCTTTATTTGTTTCTAAATACTTCTCCATTTTCTTTCAGTTTGTTTTTGAATGCCCATTTTGTCCCAATAACATTTTTATCATGAGGTCTTGGTGCTAATTACCATGTATGGTTCTTTTCTATTTGATCAAGTTCATCATTCATTTACTTAACCCAACATTCATCTTTCTTGCTTGATTCACATTTTGAGGTTCAATTATGGATATTAAGGCTAGGTAACTTGAAGTTCCAACAAGATTTATTCTAGTTTATACTCCTGCTTCATTTTCACCTAGAATTTGAGATTCCATATGAATTTTATGAACATACCTTGAAGTTGTATTCTCTAATGTATCTATATCTTCATTTCTTTCTTCTAATGCTTCTCTATTACCTTATTTTCCATCCTTCTGAATTATAGTAGGAATATGTTCATCATTTGCTAAAGCTTCCTTTTTGGTACCCATGGATGCTTCATCAATCACAAAATCAATGCATTCAACAATCTTTTGAAGCCTTTTATTGTATTATTTATATCCCTTGCTTATATAATAGTATACAAGGAGGATTCTTTCATTACCTCTAGCTTCAATGTTTTCAAGATTATCATCATTTTTCTTTATGTGACATTTTGTTCCAAAAATTATAAAATTCTTGACAGTTGAACGCTTACCAAACCATAGTTCCTAAGGAGTTTGATCAATGCTTACTCGAATACGAGGTTTGTTAAGGATATTCATGGTTGTATGTGTTGCTTCCACCCAGAAGGTATGAGGCATTCCAGACTCATCAAGCATGGAACATGCCATTTGTTGGATTGTTCTATTCATTATTTACTCCACTCCATTTTGTTGAGGAGTTTTAGCTATAGAAAATTTTCTTTTGATTCCATGCTATTCACAAAATTAAAAAAACTCATATGATATAAACTATTCTCCTTTATCAGATCAAATACATTTACTTTCCAAATCTAACTCATTTTCTACTAGAGTCTTGAAAAGTTTAAATTTATCAAATGCTTCATCTTTATGTTTAAATAAGCCAATCCAACACATTCTTGTTAAATCATCAAGGCATAATATGAATTATTGCACCCCAAGGATATTTATTTCTCATAGGACTACACAAATCAGTATAAATAATTTTAAGAGGCTTCTTGAAGTACCTTTAGCATTAAATTGAACTATGGTTTTCCTACCGAATTGACATGATTTGCATATGCTATTTTATGGTAGGGAGATGTTAGGGAAGTCACAAAATTCTCCCATTCTACTTGACTTATGTAATTGAGTGAAGCTTAGATATCACAATCTTTTGTGCAAAAGCTAGCTTTCTTCTAATTTTCTTAAGTAACAATGCTCTTGGCCACCTTCCAAGACATAGACATTGCCTGGAGTTCTTGTTCCCTTTATTATGATCTTACTTGTATCGATATTTCGTACCACAAAAGTCTTTGATCTGAAACAACTTCATGCCCTTGGTCACACATTTGGCTAACACTCAAAAAGTTACGCCTTAATCCATCAACAAACAAAACATTTACATCCTTAACCTTCTTCTTTAACAAAAAAGTTCATTTTCCTTTGATAGGAGCAGGTGAGTTATTTCCAAAGGTTACATTATTTTCTTTCTTTATTTCATTAAAGGACATAATCTTGTCTTTGTCACTTGTCATATGCCTTGGACATCCACGATCAATGTACGACAAATTTTCTTGATCTCCTAAATACAAAGCTAAATCATAATTTTCAGATTCTATGGTTTTGTTTTTCCATACCTTGGATGTTGTTTCCTTTTTTTCATGCTCAGGGGATGGTCTCATTCTGCTTCTGCATTCAATTTCTTTATGGCCAAAGTTATTGCCAAAAGAACATTACGTTTCATATTGGAGAGGCGAGAAAGAATTGTAAGATTAATTCTTTGACCCAATCTGATTCTTTTGTTTTCATTCTTCTCAAGTAATGATAGTTTTATAAGCGACACACTGAGCAACATTATGACCAAAATTATGACAAGCAAAGCACTGAACATTAAAGTAGAAGTTCCTGGGAGTATAGTACCTTTTTGAGTAGATTATCATTTGATTGTGGTAAGGATGTTTTACTTGAGATACTTTTGATTCCTCATTCTTGTGTTGAGATCTGGAATTTTGATGACTGCCTCCCTTCACTGCATTGAGATAGCTTCCTGTAATTGTTTCAAAAGATTTGATAGTCTTTGATGATTCTCCATTGTATCCAACACCTATATTTATTAGAGGAGAGACTTTTATGTTGATGATTTATTCTAAGGTCTTAGACCATTTACCAAATCTAAGATTTAGACCCTTTGATTTCTCAAGTTCTTTTCTTAGATTCACTATTTATAGTTCTAACTTTTCATTATGCCTCTCCTTTAATAGAATTTGATTCTTCAGGACTTCATCAACGATTTTAGCTTCTTCCTGATGAATTTTAAGCTGAGTTACTTCTTTAATGAGATTATCTTTTTCTTCTAGGGAATCCATAAAAACATCATCATAATCATCAACACATTTATCTTCAGATACTATAAGTAATTGATATTCTTGATCAGATTCAACATATTCATCATTTGAAATACCATCACTATCTTCATGTGTGTAGAAATGTTTCTTATTGTCAAACCTTCCTCTAATTTTTACATTTGTAGAATTCTTCGCTTTCTCATAGTTTTATTTATTAGGACATTTAGCATCATAATGACCAACTCTTCCACAAGAAAATCATTTGAAAGGAAGATTACCTCTAAATCTTCCAGTTCCTACTTTGACTTTTTTTATGAAGTTTTCCTCTTCCTCATATGATACGTAACTTGATTCCTTAAGCTCCTCCTTTTATTTTCCTTTATAAGTAGCTTTGAATTTTGCTTCTCTATTATCTGAGGGACCCCCTTTTCTCATTTCATAAGCTGTTAAGATCACATGAATCTGTTCAATAGTAAGGTTTTTCAAATCCTGTATTTCTTCAATTGAAGATACTTTCAAATCAAATTTTGGGGTTAGAGATCTTAGGATTCTCTCAACAAGCATCGAATATTTTACTTCAACGCCAATATTTTTCATTGAATTAATGATTTCATCTACCCTAAGAAGTAAACTTGCAATACTTTCATCACTATGCACTCCGAGAGTTTCATATTGAATTCTAAATATTTTAAGTTTTTCACTCTTTACCTTAGTGTGAACTTCATAAATTTGGATGATAGTGTCCCATATAGCCTTTGTGGTATTCAACTGCATGACCTTCACAAATTCTAATTCTTCTAGGCTTCCCAAAAAAGCGTTGACAACCTTTGCATTGGTCTCATATTTGTTCTTTTTTGCTTCATCTGTGGGAATGGAGGATGAATATTGATAGCCTCCTTCAACGATTGACCAAAAATTAGCTCCAAGTGACTGTAGATATGCTCTCCTTCTAAATTTCCAGAAAACCAAGTTGGTTCCATTAAACAAAAATTGCCTGATAGATGCTACTCCCACTTGATTTCTCATATTGATGAATCTCCCTTCAAATGATCAAGCTTCTTTTGAAGGTCCTTCTCTGATACCAATCTTTAGGAAAAATACTAAGAAGGGGGGGTGAATCAATATTTACACACTTGAAATTTTCAATTTATTATTCTAATTTGTATACACTACTATTATAAATGAAACTAGTGTATGTATGTGACTTTTATTAAATAAACATGCTTATATCTAGATAGCTTATCTCATCATTAATTTCATCATTTGTTTAGCATTAGTCAGTGTATCATTACTTCATTTTCATCAATTAATTAGTAATTATGAGAAGTTAAGAAGAATATAGAACATCAACACACAAAAACCATATGAACACTAGGATGTTAGGTGGAAACACAATGTGGGAGAAAACCACTATTGTTGTCATCTTTGTCTTCTTCTTTTATAAAAAAGAAACTTCATACAATATTGTACTAGCGCAGACTCTAACCAGCACACAGGCTCCTACCTGCAAAAGGCTACGACCTTCTCTCGTTTTCCAACTCCTACTGGAAGGGAGCTACAATCCCCTTTCTGAAGACTTCTATCCTTAGCTCTTTGTGGATCACTTTTTAGAATGTTTCAAACTGGATCCACTCCCAAAAATTCTAAAATCAACTACCTAATTATTGAACCAATTGAATCATCAAATCAATCAATGAATCTAAATCAACCAAAAACAACTCAATCAAACAAATTCATAACAGATCATGTCAGTGCACAAACATTCACTAGAATACCATACCATATTCTGTTTTTCATAGAAACCAGTTGATGTCACTGCAAACCTTGATCAAGAATATGCCAAAAGGTATATGCTACTATTTTGAATCATACTTGCATATGTAAAAACTTCTCCTTAAGAGTACATGCGTACATATCTCAAAACATTGATAACTGAATCTGAATCATTGTACCACCGAATCAATCACTCAATCAGATACTGAAGCCAACACAAATCACTGAACCAAATACAAATAACTACATAGTAACATCATCACTTAGTCAACTTCTATTTCATAATCTATTCAACCCAATTAGACTGTAAAACACAGATTATCATAATAGAACTTCATCGACAGACAATAAAAAAAATAATAGAACAGATCAACCATCATCATGAGCTCATACTGCAAACCCTAGCATGTATACATGAATATTTCAAAGAACATTAACGTATATATGCACTTCTCATGTTTGACACCTACGTACAGATTTTGAACTTTCACAGAATGTATATGCGACTACCCATAAGAAGATCTACGTATGTACACACCCTCTTAGAGGCAAACCAATGTACATATCTGTAATCACTGAATCATGCCTTCACTTCAACCACAAAATATACTTCGCAACCATTATGTCCCATGTTAGAGTATCATTATCACCACAAACCTGTCATAGTTAGATGTTTTAAACAAGGAAATCAAACAAGCACATATGATACCATACTTAGGATTTTTTTTAGATTTGTGTCTTGTCCATGCTTGGTGCACACCTATTTCAGATGAAATCATTCATTGATAACAAAAAACTTGCACACACTACCACTTTCTCTCCATCTCCTTATATAGTGTAAGTCTTAGTCGATACCTTAGGCCAATCCCTTAGCAATTTTGATGGTATTATTTGATGAGATCAAATATCTGTTGTCATGCTCATTACTATGGGCCAATACCATGGTAAAGACCCTTGGTATTCTAATTACCATGGTGTGGAATATGTACATGACTTTGCTTCACCATACTTGCATATGTACATTATTTATTCACAAGACCCGCATATACTTTCCCAAACTTCACCTTTATCATTTCTCTGTATCTGAACTGACATTCCTTTGTCCATTCTCATTGTCACATTTGTACCAGCTTGTATAATAATCCTATTGTCATCATGTTGACATATTTATCAAGTAGGTTTCTATCAATGACAACACTTTAGTCATAATTCCAATAGAATGTAGGACAAACACTATGGTCTTCACTCATCCTGATCGTTGGTGTTTGAGTAGTGATCAAAGGTATCTCACTCCATTCCTTTGGTTGATGTGTTACTGATTGCATTAGTTGAATAGGGCAAACCGCTTGAGTAGGTGAAGATATTTGTTCTAGAGTAGGATTCCTCTTTACAAGATTTCTAACCTTAGCAATTTGATCCCATTCTATAGTTGACAACCATGACATGTTTTCATACTTAGTTATGACTATGATCAAATGAGATATGATCTGATATCGTTTCATGGGAAGATTTTGTATCAACTTATTAATTTTAACTAGGATAGTAAAATCTCTATAAAGAGAATTTACTACCAGAGATGGCAAGAATGATTCTTCTCTGTATATGGCTAAACAACCAATTTCTTGCTCCATACTCTTCAAACTATCACAAAATTCTTCATTTGATATAAGCCAATTTTCCTTTCCCTAAAAGGATAACACACCAAATCTATTGATATCATTCCAATTGACTCTAAAATAATCAATTTCTTTAGAAGCCTTGTCAAAATCCTCCCACATGAGTTTCATTGTATTACACTTTTCCTTCATCATGCAAAGGAAGAAGACACATTGATCCCTTGGAGGAAAATTCAGCTTTGCCAGTGTTTCATTTTTCAGGGTATCGATGACATTGGTAAGTGAATCAACATCTTTTAGCATTTCCTCCCACAATGTAGCTATTCTTTTTGATTCCAAATTTTTTATTTTAATTATTACTTTCTCATAGTCAGAGAGGATTTCCACATAAGATCTTACCACAGAGATATTCTTTTTAATCTCCCTCTAGATCTCTTGTTTGACTTGTATTAGAACTGTCTTCCTATGATGGTAACTCTAATTAATTCCTGAAGGGTTTTAAATTCACCTTGTTTATGCTTAAGCATGTCTTGGATTTGTTCAATTGTATCATTTTCTTGTTTCACTAAAATCTCCCCTCAATATTCTTCTATTTTCTTCTCCAATCTAATCTCTTCCAGTTCTTGTTCCAACTAAGTAATTTTGATATGCATAAGCTTCGAATCCTTATCTTCGGATGGTCAAGATCTATTGAGGGTTTGATCGATTGAGGTTTTTTAATCCACTATGACTTTAAGTTGGTGTTCTTATTTTGCACATGTCTCTTCCTTGAAAGCCTCCATTTTCTTGAGTACTTCTTTAAACTCTCCCTCTTTGAGTCGAAGGAGGATTTCATCTCCTGAAGCTGAGTCTCGGCCTATTCTTTTCTTTTAAAATCCTGGATTAAGATATGTAGGCCATATATTGGTATCTTCATAATGGTCTACAGGCCTTTGATTTATTTCTCCTTCTCTTCTAGTTACTTCACAAATGGCCCAACTTGTTTGGGTTGGATGGACTTTTGAACTATAATATCTTCCAATTATTTAATCCGATTAGTTTTAGTTCTTAAGGCTAATTGTATTGTATGTAACTGGTCAGAAACTTTTTCAAACATTACCTACGTTTTCTATTCCTTGTTATTGAATCAAGCAATCTCGTGGCGATAATTTTTCCTTCTTCTCATTGTAAATTGATCACATCCATATCTAACACTTTTCCCAAATTGATAGTTAAGGAGGAGGTCTAAGAACCTAACATCTGTTGATTCTCCCCCATCTCTAGCTGAACCATTGTGAGGTTTAGGGTGTTTGCCTCAAAATCGGTAGTAGACATAAATCAAGATCCAACTATGGGGACCACCTCCTTGAATGTTGGTGCTTCTATTGATTGAGACTTCTCGGAAAAGAAGGATAACTTTGTACCAGTTGTTAACATTGATTATCCCTATGAAAAATTATGTTTGATGTTAAGTTCCCATGCTCCAAAATCCTTTGGCTTTGTGTAATCAATATCTTGCTAGATTTCATTTCTTATTTGTTCTATTTCTTGTTCCAAAAGCTCAATATTGAATAGGGAAAATTTTAAGGATGGAAAATTATCTTGAAGTTCAAAAATATTGGTGAATCTCACTAGTCGCTAATATGCAAACTATAAAATGTTTATTGACATATTTGTAAAATTATTCAAATTTATAATTATTTCACATATACTCTCTATATAACATTGGCGATTTTTAAGGAAAAATAATTTTATATCATAAAATTTGGGTGAACCATTTTTATAAAAACTGGAAATTGGAAATTATTTTTTTTGGAAAAATCATGGAAAATTAGCTCACTTGTGAATATTAGCCCCTAAAAGTTTCCATGATATTCACATTGTCTTCTTTATTTTTCACCTGTCGCAATGCTTCTGTTGGGTACAAAACTTCTGATTTTCTCTTTGTAACTGAAGTTGATGTAACAGGTGTTGGTTTTTCAGTACTTGTTTCCTATGTTTGTATCTCAGTGGAGATCAGGGCATGGCAGTTGATTCCTTCATTTCTGTAGGCATCTGTGCCAACATATGTGCAAAAGTATCCATGGGAAAGAGGGTATTTTCCAAATTCTTTGTCTCATGATTACTCTCATGCACATAAACTGATAATCCTACCTGTTTTTTCAATCCCACGATAATTCCTAGGGGGTTGTATTGCCATCTTTCATCCTGCAACAATCCAAATGATAACATTTATGTATCTAAGGCTTCTATATCATTTTTATTCTTAGAAATTAAAGGAAAATTTGAATAAGGGTGACTGGATAGTGCTCCCTTTTTCTTAAAAACAAAATGAAATTCATTTAAAAACAATTTTTGCCTAAGCATCTCGAAAGAAAATAGTAAAGGTGAGACATATTTTGGAAATTGGAAAGGTTTTTTTCAAAACCATATAGAAAAATGAGAGAGAAGTAAGGATATAAGAACCAACTTCCTATACTCTTCTCCTTCGTGAGTCTGAGTATTCTTCTTTGTTCTTTTGAAATTCTATCTATGGTATTTTCAGTGAAATTAACCTTTAAATAATATGCAAGACTAATGAGCACATGAGTTTGGGAGGTGCTCAAGATATATTACATCTGTCCAGTTGCAAATCTCCTTTTCTTTATCATTTTCATATATAATACTTAGGAGGAGCTTTGTAGATAGGAAATAGGAAGGATAGTTGAACAAAATCAAATGAAGCAAATATGTACAATGACAACATGAACTGAATGGAGTGGCGTGGAGAGATCAACTATGATGACTCTAACTAAATATTTTGGAAAATTAATTACTTACTGGTCTAGCTTCATGGTGATACAATGGATATCCAAGAAGATAGATTCATCCATTTTCAAGTCATCTTCTAACCCAAAAATGATAGCAAGAAGAGAGGTCAAAGTTTAATAGAAAGGATTTAATGAATGGGTAGCCTCAGGGAACTGTAATTTCAACTTTGGGTCAGGGCTTTGAAGTAGACCCATTAAAAAGTACACTTTATCTTCTTCAACCAGAGTAATAAATTGTTGGTCCAATCCTTTGTCTATTATATCAATTCCTTGGGCTAGGGTGCCGAGCATTTTGGAAATTACTTCTTCACTAACTTTCAAGAAAACCTTACGGTTTGAAGGATAAAAGATAGTATGTTGTTCAGGTTTGAAGTGCTCGATGAGAAGCAAGATGAAGTCTGGGTCAAAATGAATTGGGGGTAGCATGTAGGTTAGAACTCCAGACTTTATCAGTCACGGGTCTTCGTCAGAGTGGCTTGAAGAAGGGGTTAGAGTTATTTTAAGGGTTAGGATGCCTATTAAACAGATCTTAGTATCGTTGACTCCAACTAATTCATTAACTAGAAGGTATTTAGATGGTAAATATGAAATTTTAAGCTTTAAATGGTCAAATTAGAGTCGACTAAAAGATAGAGTTGGTGAAGAAAAAATTACCCGAGTAATGGCGATAGTGTTCTAGACTCAAGTCTACATAGAAGCTAGATTTCACTACTAACAGGCTGCCAAGTGACATGCAAGAGAAAGAGGGAAGAAACATGAGTGAATGATAGAAAGTTAATTAGGTGAAGAAATAAATTAATGTAATACACAATTTTTTAATGGTGATTGGCGGGCTTAGGGACCTGTTAGCTTTGTTGGCGTTTGGCCCAAAAATGAATCCAAACACTCCCAAAGTCTCCAAAGTTTGCTTAAAATCATGAAAATGGATCCAAATATGCACCAAAGCACTCCCTAAGTCCTCAAAATTGCTTAAGATCATCCAAACATCGAAACAAGCGAGGGAGGAGAGCCCTTGGAAGGGAAAAAATGCACTATCAGGAGGCTAAAACACTTCAAAATCATGAAAAAACCATGTATCGGAGGCTTAAAATCAAGAATGAATAACAGTCGTTAGATCTGGCCAATCAATGGCCCAAAACTAAGTTGAAAATTGAAAATCAGCAAGCAAAGAGGACTTCAGGCTGGGCAGAAGGCACCGCCGATCAGCGATCGCCGACGATTGGATTGGTGGGTGGCAATCGGTGGAGGCGAGTCAGCGGTTATTGGCACAGACTAGGGGGAAATGAGTGATTGCAATCGGTAATTAAACGTGGACTGTAGATCCACACACGTTACATCGCTGGATCGCTATCATAGAAACATTAAGGAGCGCTAACCGTGGCCCGTTGTGACCCAATGACCAGACCCGGTGGCATTATATATGATATTTCATAAATTTTGAAGTCCACTGGAAGGCCTATTTTAAATGTTTTTTAATGTATTTTGTTATATAACGAAATACAAAGGGGAACACGACAGCACCGATTGTGATGAAGCTCGGACCCGAAAGGGTTCGGGAATGAAAATGTGTAATCTTTCAAATATGCCAAAGCCCATTTTCAAGGTATTTTTGTGTGTTTTCATTGTTTAAATGAAATACAAAGGAACCTTGGGGTAGTGCGATAGAGCTGAAACCAGACCCGATGGGTTTTCATAATGAAATTGTATAATATTTCAAATCTGCCAAAGCCGTTTTTCCTATTTTTCAGTGTTTTTCACGTATTTCCAAAATAATAGAGAAGGTGGGAATTGTTGTGTTTTCTGTTCATAACAGAAAGTCGTCACTGTCTACATTTTAAATGGATTACACAAGCCCAAAGACCATTTCCATTACCTAACAAAGGCCAGGAGACAGGGACAAAGGCCGTAAGGGGAATAGAAAGGGCCACAGCACGCACAGCTCACCCCAAACCAACAAGCAGTCATGGAGGAACACATCGCAACACAGCACGACACAACCACAGCAGCAAATGATCATGGAGCATCAACAACCCAATGCAGCTCATCAAAGCAAACATTGTGGGGCATCTCTACCACGAGAGAACTCCCAGATAGTGCATCAAACTACCTGAAGGTGGTTATTCCTCTGTCAAAAGGAGAAAACCTCCAAGGCATGCTTGCCTATTCAGGGAATCAAACGGTTAAGGGACAAAGAGGACAAATTAAGACTCCAAGCCTTTGAGAGCTCAAGAACATTGTAAAAGACCTATAAAAGGCTGAAAACTAGATGTGACAAGGGTTCAACTTCTGGAGACTAATGATACTTTGCTACTCAAGCTTCTCATCTTCATTCATTAGTAATACAAGCTTCTTTTGCTATTATATGTTCAATGTTCATTTTCTATTTTGTTCTAAGCTTGCACTTGAACATGTTGTTCATGTTTCTTTTGTGTCTAATGCCAGATAACTGTCATCTTATCTCTGCATTGATGAATTAGATTTGCAAGCTTCTTTACTGCTTGTAGCTAGCCATTCATATGTGGTCATATATGCATCTGCCGGTACAATCAATATTCTCTTTTGTTTCCTATATCTAGAAATTCATTTATGTTTATGTATGCATCTTCTGGTATGGTCAGTATTATCCATCCATTCATTGAAATCTACAAACTATTGAGCATTAGTGGTCTAAAGCCTTGTAAGCTGACAATGTTCATGCATGCCTTGAGTAAAAACGTAGTTGAAATGGTTATCTAGCTTGATCCCAACCATCATCCATTCCAATAGTTCTGAGAACAATATTGAAGATTATATGTTACCAGGCATCTCCGAGCTGCAACCTCAGAGAGTTTCCTGGAGTGATAACATAATTGGCACCGTTGCCAAGGAGAGGAAACTGAAGCTCAGCTTCCCTAGGAAACGACATAGATCCACCTTTGATGATAGACAAAGTCTGGGCACCTTTTTTGTTGTAATCATCTATCTGGCGACTCTTCTGGAGGTCGAACCTCTTGGTGACTCCACTGGGGAGTTTTGGCTCAGTTTGTGAGGCATACTCGGAGAAATCCTCAGAAGCTACAAGATGACCTAATACCTGACCCTGAAAAGATCATCAAAGAAATAAAATTATTGCAGAAAGGAGCATCATGTTCAGGTAAACCTAAACAATCTCCTATATCTCTTCAAGAAATACTTGTAATAGAACAAATACATGTTGAGAGTATAGAATCTAATACTAGCAGTGAAGAAAAACTCTCAGATATTCATAAAGCTCCTTATTCTTTAGGTTCTCCTTTTTTTGTAATCCCAAAGGAAACCTCACCTCCTATTCATCATACTCCTTTAGTCTTATCAGTCACTCCTCAGCCCTATATCATTCAAACTGCTAGTACTCTTTTAGCCACCACAACTATGGCAGTGTTATAGACATTTTTGGGCACCTCAACCCCAATCATAAATGTCCATAAACTGAGGGCTCCTAAGTCCCTAAAAGTGTTGCTTCACTGCCTAAAGGAACAAGGTCAGCTGATTACATCATCTCCCAAAAGTTCTCCACTGAAAACTGCTCATAAATGGTCAAAACCGGACCATACTGAAAGCTCAATGCAGAGTGTGCGATGCATATCACCTTCCCAATGTACAGGGTGCGATGTATACTGATTTACTCTGTAGGGTGCGATGGTCGGGAATGGACAAATGGCAGGGACAAAGATGCGAGGTGGAAGATCATGGAATCTTCCAGAAGCTTGCCCTCTGACACTTGCCACTCCATTTTTGACCAAGGATGAGTAAGAGATCATCATTCTCCAAGTGGAAGCAGGAATTATCAGAGAGAAGACACTAATCAAGATCCCAAAAGATGAGTCACCTCTCTGTAATCATCTATATATGGATCCCTCATCACAGAGATCCAGAAGCTAGAATTTTGTATCTTATAAAGAAGTGTTGTTGGTATTCTGGTGTATATTATCAGTGTTGGGTGATCTAGCTTTGCTTGAGGTGAAGAAGGGCTTCTTAGCTGGAGGATGATGCTGGGTCAGAGCACATGGTTGTAATCTTCTCGCTACTTTTCATCTGAATAAAGCCATTCTTGTTTCCTTCCATATTCTTGTGTACTTGTTTATATATGCATGTATATAGTTAATGCACATCCGATCCTGCATTATTTATGAATTTAGATCCTTGTTTCTTGCATAGTAGTATGTTGTTGTGATTCCACAGGTCCTTTTGAAGCTGGGCAGACAAAGAAGAAGCGGCAAAACTCTATCAAGAAGGAGAGGAAATTGAGCGCAAGACTCAGGTTGGCCCTCTTGGTTCTCCTCTCATCTATTTTCATAGAAGGAATCAATAGTAGACTATGATTATTTGTTTCTAAGATAGCCACCCATCTTAGTGGGAATAGCAGCATCCGAGTGGACACTATTCCCGGATAACAAAATGGCGACTCCACTGGGGAGCGACTAGATTACTTGTTAGCCCATCTATCTTTGTTTCTTTTATAAACATACAGGCAGAGCCTGAAGTCAAGCCAGCTAGCCTTCGAGCTATATTTGTCATACAAATGCAAAGTAGATCAATGTTGCTTCAGTCAATCTCCGTGTTTTGTTTATGAATTAAACAATAGATTTGCAAGAAATCTAATTGCCCTAAGTGGTGGCTCTAGTAACCTCTTAGATCACCCCTGTGTTTTACATACATTGATC